>PVLC010022825.1:0-26309 GCA_004027655.1 Graphiurus murinus | reverse complement strand
TGTAGAATCAAGGCTTTCTTAGAGTAATTATATTAATTAGTTGAAATGAAAGACTTCTGAATTTCAAACCAAGCCCCCCAAGAATCCATAGCATCTTCCTAATTTTAGTACCTTGTCTCTATCTCACCCTTCTGGACTTTTATAAGGATAAAATCTACACATTGAATTTCCAATTTTCTGAGTGTGAAAATTGGACCTAGTAATTGATTCAAATTGAACTTGGATTTAATCTGACAAACAAATCTTGAAAAAGTATATATATATTTTTAGTTTTATATGTGGGGTGTGTGTGTGTGTGTGTGTGTGTGTGTGTGTGTGTGTGTGTGTGTTTTGGCAGTGTTAGGGATTGAACTCAGGGCCTTGCACATGCTAGGCAAGTGCTCTACCATGAAGCTACACCCCCAACCCATTAGAACATTTTAAAATCACATATCTGATAAAGAATGTGCATCTAGAACTCTTAAAACCCAACAATAAAAAAAATTAGAAAACTGACATTTGATCAGATGTTTCTTCAAATAAAAAACATAAATGGTTTACAGACACATGAGAAGATACTGAGTATCATTAGTTATTAGGGGAAAGCAAAGTCACAACTTCACACACACTAGATGACTATACTCAAAAAGATAGGTTCACCCAAATGTTCAAAGAAGTATTACTCACAAAAGCCAAAGAACTGGAACAAAGTAAATGTCCATTAATAGATGCATGGATAAATAAAAATGATTTATCCATACAATGAAGTATTACTTGGTCTTAGATATAATGAAATTCTGATACATGCTACAACAGAAGTAAACCTTGAAAATATTAAGCCAAGAAGTCACAAAAGACTCTTATATGATCTTATTTACACGAAATACCCGTAATTAGAAAGATTAGTACTTGCCTGGGGCTCAGAACTTTGGAAGAACATGGGGGGTAAATACTAATGGATTCTGGAATATTTTGGGGGTAATAAAAGTGTTCTAAAATTAATTTTTGTATAAGTACACAATTCTGTGAATATACTAAAAACCACTGAACTGTAAAACTGAAACTGGTATGTGTCTCACTACAGGTATGTGTCTCATTAAAGCTATTTTATAAAGTACTCAAAAGCTGAAGAAAGCTCCCTTGAATGGGCGTATCCTGTTTAATCAGGCAGGGAAAGTTGCATGATAATACATTTTCCATGGGCTCTTCTTCTGTCCCACAGCCAGTTCTTAGTATGTCACCCTGCATGTCTAAAAGACTTTCAGAAACTTCCACTGAATTCTAATTGGAGTAGATATTTGTATAGCACTTAAGAACAATTATTTTCTCATTTGATTTTATGATGACCTTGTTGGGAAGACAAGTATTAATATTCACTTTTTGCAAGGAGGAAAATAAAGTTTAAAGAGAGGAGGGGACTTGCTTGAAGTCACAAGAGGAGTATGAGACATGGGTGTGTGTGTGTGTGTGTGTGTGTGTGTGTGTGTGTGTGTTAGTTAGCATGCCGTGCACATGCAGTAGCTTATATATTCTGACTCCTTTCTTTAGCACTGGCTGGGTGTAATATTTGTTTTTCTCAGAAAAGTAGTGTTATGTTAAAAGGAATCATCGTACTATAGCTCAGAATTCTTCTGCATACTTTTAGCCAACATACTCATCTGAGCTGGGATTAGATGGACCTGTTCAGCTAGACCACAAATCCCAAAAAGTATAGAAAAAGAAGAAATTTTATAAATCAAACTTGCATGCTGTGGAGTGAGGCAAATACTGTACTCTAACAAAATGTTGAACATCCATTTAAGCTGGGAAAAACTTATAAACCCATCAATATTAATTACTTTGAATTAACCGACTACATCTATCATCTGGGGGAAACTACATATCTTGGTATAAGATTTGAAGAAGCAAGGCGGACAGATCCTTGACATGCATCAAGAGGCTGCAGGCAGGTTTGTTTTTATGATGGGGTGTGGAGAAGCTGATGAGGGAGAAAAATGGCACTGACAAGAGGACCAGGCCAGTCAGGTTTCACTTGCTGAAGCACATGGGCAAGACACAGGGATTGATAAAGATGAAGAGTCCCCAAAACTGCAGCCTAGGAAACACATTCATTTCTCTAAGGGGAAGGAAGGAAGGAATGAAGGAAGGAAGGAACAAAGGAAGGAGAGAAAGAGAAGGAAGGTAGGAGAGAGAGAGAAAGAAAGAAAAGAGGGAGAGAGGGAGGGAGGGAAGGAAGGAAGGAAAGGAAGGAAGGAAGGAAGGGGCATCATAACACAATGATCTCTGATGTAGAGAGAAATTTAGAGCTTAAGCTGGGTGTGGTGGTGCACGCTTGTAATCCCAGCATTTGGGAGGCTGAGACTGGAGGATCCGGGTTCGCGGCCAGCCTCAGCTACCTAGTGAGGCACTCCGCAACTTAGTGAGACTCGGTTTCAAAATAAAGAATAAAAAGGGGCTGGGGGTGTAGCTCGGAGGTAGAATGCCCCTGAGTTCAATCCCCAGTACCGCAAAAAAAAAAAAAAAAAAAAAAAAAGGAGAGCTTGGTCCTTAAGAACCAATGTTGAACTATTCTTTACCTGTTGAAGATAGAGCTAAATCTCAAAACAGTATGGAGATTGCCACCACTACAAAAGAATGATTTAAGTGGATATGGAGTATAAAAGTATTACAAAGAAATATTTTAGTTGTCATTTGCAATTCTCAATACGGAGATACATGAAAGTGCTTTTTAGTGATTTCTGGATGTGTTTTGTGTCTGCCAAGTAAATTTTCTAAGTTCTGAGATCTTCCTTTCCTGCTTTAATATACTCCAGAACTTCTGAAAAAGACTTCATAACATTGACTATTAGTAAACTCTAATGCCTGCCAAACTATACTGATTGGCAGATGGTGACAGGTATATCATTTGAACAAAGGAAAAGACTGATATGTAGAACTTCACATCAAGTGTGGAAATGGAGAAAAAACCCAACTAGATAGACTTCTGTTCTTTTCCTCTTTGACCTCTCAATAGGAAACAGGTCACAGCTTGCCACTGGTCTCATTTCTCCAAGGGTTGAGCTATATGGGAAGCAGACAGGCAGAGCCAGGTCCAAAGGAGAGACAACCATAGGACAGATGGCAGTCCTCTGACAATTTCTCAGAAAGTCAACAGCAAACTGATACAATCACAAAGACAGGTACAAGGACTTCCAAGCACCCAAAGAGGAGAAAACAGGCTTGTATGTAAGAGCTATAGTATACCAAACACACAGTTAGGATGAAGCCAAGGGAACAATACTTATAAAGAATAGCAAAAGACTGATCTCTCCTAAGCACCAACTTAATAAGCCCCTGGGAACACCAGGAGTGCTCAATACTTACTGAGCAGAATATTTCTTTCAAAGCACCAGATTCTCTATTTCTGTATCAGCAGACATTATGTGCCTGCAAACCTTACATAATTTCTATACAGACACAGGGTTCTGAACAGATGTCTTTTGTATTAACTTTTTTTATTAACAGGCTTCAAGTCTGTGCTTTCTAGGCCAAAATTTTACACGAGGAGAAAGCTGATTTTGGGTAGGGGTCTCTTGTAAGTGATCAATTTTACATGTTAATGTCTGGGAGAAAATTGTGTCAGGGCCCAAATAAGAACATTTCCAATTTTTATGACCCTTTCATACATGTCTGGATAAAACAGGAACTAACTATTGGGTGGGTAGCATGACCTTCTTAGAGACCTATAGTTCTTGGTGTTCATTTACGATCTGCATTTTAACACTTTTCAGTGCTACAGGGGCAGATATACTAATGGGGCAAAAGCAGGCTAAAAACGAGCTACCTTGTATTTGGCTTTTCTTCATCTGAACTTACTTTATACCCACCTGCAATTGCTTTTGGTTTAGTCCTGCAGTGGACAAATGACCCTCCTGCCCCTGCCCCACCTCTCCACCATTCTCAGCAACCCTGGGAAGAGGAGGGCTCTTTCCCCCTTTTATACAGATGACGGTTTTTGCAGCTGTGAATGTGGACTGGCTCAGCACACCCCAGGCCTGCTCACTATAGTCAGCATTGTGTATTATAAGGCTAAAAGTAATTTTGATCATTTCGGTTAGTTTCTATCCAATAACATAATGCCATAGACTAATTCATTTACTCACATGGGGAACATTTTATAAGTAAGTCATCCTGGAAGAGTCTGTTATTGACAATGTCATTTACACCAAGATATTCTATTTTATTTAGATGCTTGTGCATAAACACTGAACAAATGATCATGTCTAAGCAACTGAATAATTGCTTCCACATTCTATGTCTGGGATTTCAACCCCAAATGCCTCCAAGAGTAAGGGAGGTGGGCCATGCACAGGACAACAGGGGGTACGGTGATGAAATGGAGCACGTGTGCCCATTTAGAAGTAAAGCACCTCATGCAGCACCAGCTGACTGCTGATGAGCATTCGTTTGTGTAGGAACAGATGCAGAACTGGCCTTTTTCTCCCCTCTGGCACTAGGGATTAAAGCCAGGGACATTCTACCACTGAGCTACATCCCCAGCCCTTTTAAATTTTTTTATTTTAAAACAGTGTCTTGTTGAGTTACCATGCACTGGCCCTAAATCTGAGATCCTCCTGTCTCAGCCTCCCAAGAACTGGGACTACAGGTGTGCCCACTGCACTGGCTAGGGCTGTCCACCACTGCTTTGGAGATCATACTCTAGGTGATGATTCTGACCAACATCTAAACTTACATAAAAAGAACTCAATCAGACCACTCTACCTTTGGTTTCTAAATATGTAGCCACACCTCCCGAGTCCTACTACTAAGCCCTCATCAGAGAATCCCATCACAAACTTTTATAATCTGTCCCTCCACTGAGACACAAGAAAACCAAACTGCGAAGAGAAGTGATACATAGAGAGAATATATTCACTATATGTATCTAGGCTAGTGTTTTCAAAACTCAGGAGTTCTTGAGTTCTGTGGGAGTATTTTTAAATCTTATTGCTTGCATTTAATGTTTCTCTTAAAAAAAAAAACAAAAACACCATAAGCACATGGATCATCTGATGGCAGCTCAGGAACCATGTGATCTCCAGTGTGGGGCTGTGATGTTAACGTTCTACCAACTTTCTCCTGCACTGGGGTCCTTGGATCTATCCCATCACGTGAGAAGTTCCAAAATAGAGGCAGAATTCCATGCCCGCAGGGGCTAGCTGTACCAACCCGCCTCTTGACACCGCTTTTGCTGAGTAGTAGTATAGTATTCTGCACTCACATTTGATTGAGAAGAACCACCACAGGATACCCGTGTCTGCCTTTGTGGTGCTGAGCCAACTGCACACATGATCTACCTCACCACTCACGGTACTTCCTTTTAAATTTCCATGTGAGAAATCTCCATTAGAGAGAGCAATGCCCTGTCCAGCAGGCTTTTTACCTCTCAAAATAAGAACTGTGTATCTGACCCTACCTCTTTTTTTACTTTGATGGCAGGAAGCTGGGGTTCAGATCTGATGTTTAACTCCGGCAACTACATAGACACTTATAACCTGCACACCTTAGGGGATTCTGTTTAATTTTCAGTTTTATTTTTCACATTTCAAATCCTACATACAACCCTTTGGCTATGCTTATTTCTAATTAATATTTTACCACTGTATTATTGAATCTGTTCGATTTGCTCATGAATAAACAAGTCTTTAGATATATACAACAGACCTCTGCTTTTCTAAGTGATGTCAATTGATCTTTGACATGTAACATCATCTTATGGTGACCTTATGATAAGAAAAGATTTGTTCTGGGTGATAAATATACAGACAGAGGGACACACACAATCCACATAAATATGTGTATATGTATGAACATATATGTCAAAATAAGTAAAACAGACTTTAAGACAGAGACTCCTTAAAAATTCTGTAGGATTATGACTCTTCATAGAATTATAGTTTCTGGTCTCTTCTACAACTGAATGACTATTATATTAAGAGATACTATACAACAGGACAAGAAATAAAAATTACTCAACAAGTTTACGGTGGCAAGAAAGAAGCAGTCACCGAAATGAGAGTGACTGTGATGTTGTCTCAACATTTTCTAATGGCGGGCGGTGACTCCTATTCCAGAAGCCAGGGTTCTGTAAGAATTGGCTATATATGAGGGCAGGCCCTGATGGTAGAGTCCAAGGTCATTAAGCAGGGATGTAGTTAGTACCATCAGATTGGCGAGAGATGTAAAGTTAATGTTCTGATAAGAAAGGCATGACAACTTGGCTTTCTAGACTCAGCAAGTGAGCAGAGAAGAAAGGCATTCTTCTTCCTCACACAGAGGAAACAAGTGACTTGCATAAGATTAAAGTACAGGGCAATAAAAGACGGAGCATTCCCAAGACATAAACTTGCTATGGCTGGTACCTAACAGCCACATCTGGAGGGAACTAACAGGGTAGGAATCAGATCACTCAGTCGCTCACTCAAGGAAATCTCGGAGCCTGTGTGAGGCACACGATACGCTAATGCTCAAAAGGTGCAAGGGTGAATGTGACAGACTCCTGTCCCCAGTGTCCCACTCCAGGGGAGACAGGAGAGCACTGTCAGAGGTGAGTACTCAGAGGAAGCACATCTGAGATGCAGGGAGGGGACAAGCATTTATAGAATGTCACCTACAATAAACTTATTACATTGCAGCTGGGGCCAGAGAGAAAAGGTCACTTGTCTATGGGCTGGATGACCAGGGGTGGAGAGAAGCCCTGAGAAGAGATTCATGCACATAGAACTTTTTCTCTTCCCCTCCTTGCGCACTTGTATTTATAAGGTTTGTATATCAGGATGTTCAACCTTGCTGTCTCCATTCCCCAGTGCCTAGAGAAGTGTCTCTGGACGAGAACACAAGTGGGCACACAAAATAGACTATTTGCGCTTGAGGCACAACTCCAAATGCTTCACACCTAATACTTCAGTTAATTTACCATTATTCACTTCATTTTACACATGTGGAACTGAGGCCCAGGGAGACCAAGAAACTTCCTTGGTCACAACACAGCTAGTAAGTGGGGAAACCAATTTTTCAACTTAGATCATCTGGTTCTAGTCTGTGTTCTATCTTAACCACAAAGCAAGTGTTTCTTCAAAGTGAATCAAAACAACACATGCAGTCACTGAAAAAAGTCCCAGGATGTAATCCAATAGGATTCAACTTGAACATGACCTTTTCTTGTACTGGGGAAGGCAACTGAGAGGAGTGAGAAGGTCTTCTGAAGGCTGAAATCTTATAGGCAGTAGATAATATGGGCATTTCTACATGTCTCATTTTGTTGTATTTGCTCAAATATACCTCCATTTTCCTGTGTGCACAGATGTTGATTGAAAAATGCTCTGTGCAATTCAGCTCCCTCCCTCTTAATAATTCTAGTGGAGAAGCATGTTTTAGGCTCACCCTGTCTAGCATTTAAATTCGATAAACATCAAGTCATCAAACAGCAAACCTCAGGAACGACTAAAGGGAGAAGCAGATTCTATTTGAAGGTATCCTGTAAATGAAGAATCCTTTTTCTGAGTCATGAGGGTCAAGCCAAAAGCAGGCAATACCAATGACCAGACATTGGTCAAAGATGTTCTAAGTAGGAAAACACTGAACTAAATGAATAATGTCTTTTCTATTTCAAATGAGGGTAGCTGCCAGGTGGAGATTACCTCCTGACAGCAATGGTTGAGTGACATAGGAGGGATGTGGTAACCGGCTCCACAATCCTTTTGCTGAAATCCCCAAACTTCTAATAATTCTGAAATTCAGTAGAGTATGACATCAACATGCAATCTGCTACTGCATTTCCAAAATTCTCTTTTGGATGGGACCATGATTCCTGTCCTAATTTTCTTCACTGCACTGTGGGATCTTAAGCAAATCTCCTTTCTGAATGACTTTCAGCAACTCCCTGAGTCAATTCCCTGCTTTGTAAAAGACAGAAGCAGCTACATTGAACCCTCCCTCCTCCTCCGGCTGCTGCTGCAAGATGTACACTCTCTGAGAACAAGAGAAACCCCACGTACCATTAACACATTCAAAGACATCACAGCACTTTCCGGGTGTCCCATCTCCACGAGAGACTATGCGGGGAGTGGATCCCACCTCACACACGGGGAAACCACATAAGCCAGAGAGACACTCGCATCTGAAACCAAAGAAAAGGGAAGGAAAACCCCATGAATAAACAACAACATAGAAGTTGGGAGACCACAAACAAAGTGGCAGTGGCAAAGTACCTGGTCTAGATGGCTTGGCCTCGCTCATCTGGTGTCATTGGAAATGTGAAGGGGGAGAGCTGCTAACGTGATCTGCTTTCCCTTTCAAGTAACTATGGCTCATCTCCTTTACACATACCCCGATTCTTAACTTTAACTGTTTTGGCAGATATATTTCTAACGTGCATTACCTCATTTCTTACGTAATCAGACTGGCATGGAGCGTAATGGACATTTTCAGATGACTCAGGCCATCCTTATGTGCATACATGATGTTAGTGTGTAACTCAACAATGTGCAAAGGGGAGAAGCAGAATGAGGCTTCTGTGTCAAGAGTCCCCCCCGCCTTGCAACTTTGTTGATGTGTAGGTGTTTTGCTTTTTTTTTTTTTCTGATTCTTTTTTCAACAATTAAGTTATTAGCTTTTCATTCTTTACATGTCAATATGACTGTCTCTAAGAGTACCCTTATTGTGAGCAATACTTATTTTATAAATGCACAGAACAGAAGAAAGAGACTGCAAACCGAAGGGCTCTTTATAGAGGGCACAAGCTTCAGTAAATGAACTCTGTGACAGCTACCTTGGAAGAGGAAAATCTTAATTTTTTTTTTTTTTTTTATTTTCTAGGTTGGCATATATGCATTTATTTCTCCATGCATGAAAACAGTGTTCAATGAATTGTAAGATGGCCATGCTGGCTCTCTAACTTCAACTCTGCTGTGAAATCTGCCTAAGCATAGACCTGGAGAATATGGGAGGGTAAAAATAAGAGGAAACTAAATGTCTTATGGGCTACAATGAAAGAAGAGGCAGGAAATGAGATGTTCAGAGCAGCTGGGTGTCAGCAAGCAAATGTAATACAAGGGAATGAGCAGCTAGACCTGTCCTGGGACTCCCTGGGGATAGGAATGTGGGTCAGAATGTCCAGAGGATGAAGAAGGGAGGTCTCAGGCTGATGGGAGTAAAAGGCAGGCATCCTGAAAAGAGACATCCTGGCAAGAAGTGTATTGGTTCCCATGTACAGTAGGGTTTAAGATCAAGGGAGGTAACACTCCCAGCAGGGAAGAACTAAGCACATTTATTAACTCTATTATTTTTCCTTCTTAAGTGGTTGATGAATTCTCCTATTGTTTTTTTATTGATATTTAAAAATTAAAACATGCTTGTAGTCTTCCAAGTATCTCAATAATCAGGCCCAGAGGTCTAATGACATTTAAACTGTGGAACCTTTAGAAAGGAAAGGAAGTTAAAATTTGCATCAAAGACCAAAACCATCGCAAAGGTGTGAAATATCCCCCATTCCCACCCATTTCAGGGTTCTTCCATGTGAGGTAATGGTTATTTTGGATTTCTGGGAGGGGATATTAACTAAGGTTTGGCTGCAATGGTAGTTGCGCCTAAGGTTTAAAACAAGTGTCTGCCTGTTTCAATGTGAGCAGAGCTGGGAACTTTATATTCATAGTCTATATTCCTACAAGACAATCGCCTTCTAGGGCCAAGTAACTGCGAGCCAGGTTTTTAGTGCCTACTAAGGTTCCCCAACACAATTTCATGCTAATGTTCCTAGCCACCACAATTTTACCCACATCATCTTATCACTTTGGTATTATGGTATACTGTTTATTATTGTATTTAGCAACTTAAACTCTCTAGAGTTTACAGATGAATGGGACTAGAGTATTGAGAGGCCACACCCCATACTTAGTATCTAGATGTGGTTACGATTAAAGCATCCTACAAGAATTGCTGACTAATCTTTTCTTACACATCTTCTTGGATTCACATTCTTGCCTGCTCATGTGTTCCAGGGAGTCATTCTAAACACCAAAAAGCACTTCTTCAAATACTGAACAATTTAATACTTCAGCAATCTTTTTGAACATGTATGTGAGCTTCTGTACTAGCCTCTCTGCAGGGCTCTTGGAAATCATACCACACTGAAAACAATGACTTAGTCCTGCATTTAACTTATTTACCAACATTTTTTTTTCCCCAGTACTGGAGATTGAATCCAGAGGCATTCTACCTCCATGCTATACCCCCAGTCCTATTTTTTATTCTTTATTTGGAAACAGGGTCTCACTAAGTTGGGGAAAGCCTCACTAAGTAGCTGAGGCTGGCTGTGAAACTGGATCCTCCATTCTCAGCCTCCCAAGTACTGGGATTACAAGTGTGTGCTACCACACCAGGCTATTTACCAACATTTAAATACCTCAATTATTTTCCTAGAGACTCATACCAGCCCCTTGCAGAAGATCTAAAACTGCACATAACTGCCTGTTAACTCACTTAGCAAAGAAAAACCTTCTAAGCCAAATTTTACTTCTAAGCCCAGGGTGACTGCTGAGTAAAGTCACAGATTTTTACTAGCTGGCATGCTCATGATTTCTGTTCCCTGTCTTGCAAGACCTCTCTACCTGTTGCTATCTTGGGACTTCTTGCAGCTTCCTCCCAACATGAAATTAGTACTTTAATATTTTAATGAAGAAGGAACTTGTGAAGGAAGCACCAAAGGTAAAAATATAGGCTCAAGACAGACATCCATTGGGCAGTTATCTGTTAGGATAAAATCTTAGGAAATTACTATTGTTACAGGTTAAAAATGGCCAAATATCAATTCCATATAACTCAGCACAGTGCAATTCACATGAATTATCTCTTGACAGATCTGCCTACATTTACTGTCAGAGAGCAAAAGGGGGCCCTATCATGATCCGTATCTGCTGAGGAAATCTACTATATCTATAAATTATCTTGGCCCAATATTGTTAAGAAATTCCTTCTTAAGATTATTTCATACTTCCTGATTGCACATCCTGGAGGCAGGTAATCTTCCCTTCACAGATGGGCAGAGGGAGCCACAGTACTTCATCATCAAGAGTGGAAATTAAGTGGGCTTCCTGGACTCCATGTCTGTCGCTAGAAGAAACTAGATTCTCTTCTGAGTTTTGAAGAGAAAATGTTGAATTACAGAATAAGTGAAGCCTGCTAACTGCACCTTGTCCTCACCACCTTCTTTCTCTTCATTTTTATTTATTTTCCCCCCTAATCTTCCCCTTACCCTTTACCCTAGTTCTTGGATGAAGAGTAAGCAAAGGAAAGTAGAAAACGGATGGGGTGAGGGCAGAAGAATCGGAGGAACATGAGACACATGCTTACTTAGGTTGAAGCTGCTATCCCCTCCCACCCCAACTTCCCACTCTAATCTGTCTCCCTCCACTTAACCTCTGCCACTCCAGGGTCAGCAATGGTCAGTGTTCATCATTGTCTCAGCCTGGCACGCAACACCCTCAAGTCCATCTGTACACCTTCCGTCTGATTCTCTCTCCCAGTATTTCCCTTGTGCTACAGTCACTCTTCTCCAGGCAAGCCCTCACTTTGCCGTGTTCACAATGCTCACCCTACTGTCTCCTGAATATTCATTCCTCGTTCAGTCCTCCTGTTAAGCTATCTTTCTAGATAACAGCTCCTTCTCTGCACCCCCAAACACCACACTTGCCTGTAACCCTTCACACATTCTGTTTCAAGTGATGATTGGAGTTTTCATCTGGCTACAAGTCCTTTTTGCACTTATCATGTATAGTCATTATATAAACATTTCTTAAATGGAAAAAGGACTGGAGAGGTAGAAAAGAGGATAGTAATGACTAATGGAGCAAAAAGAAGTTACAAAAAAAAGTGAGAAACAGATTGTTGAGAATGAGCTAAAAAAGACCCTTCCAGGCAGAGCTATGCACACAATGCCTTGTGCAGAAGTGCTAAGGGCTTTAAAAAACACAACAGTTTTACTGAGACATAATTTATGCACCATATCACTCACCCTTTTAAAGTATACTATTCGGTGGTTTTATATTCTCAGGGTTGTGCAACCATACTAGTACCTAATTTCAGAACATTTTTATTACCTCAGAAAGAAACCCTGAACAGGTGCAGTGGTGCACATCTGTAATACCAGTAGTTGGGAGGCTGAGACAGGAGGATCTCTGGTTCAAGACCAGCCTCAGCAACTTAGCAAGACTCTCAGCAACTTCGCGAGACCCTGTTTTCACATAAAAAAAAAAATAAAATAAAACAGGAGAGGTGTAGCTTAGAAGTAGAACATAAAAAAAATAAAATAGGAGAGGTTAGAAGTAGAATTCCCCTGTGTTCAATCCCCAGTAACGCACACACAAAAAAACCCTGTACCCACTAACAGCCACACCCCATTCCCCCTACACCTTAGCAACCACTAATTTATGTTCTGCCTCTACAGACTTACCTATTCATATAAACAGAATCATACAATATGAAGAGTAAGAATTTTTTTAACTCCAAACATGAAGCAACTTGTATTTGCCACTTGCCAGAAAAAAAAAAAAAGCTTCCAACGTTTTCCCAGTATTAAGATAATGATCAATCAAGACACCAATAAATTTTTGCATAATGTAATCACAACTGCAGCCAGGTGGGACTTGGTTAGGCTGTCTTTTTAAATTTTTTGTCCTCAGGTATGTAATGGATTCAGCTTAGTGGGCATTTGCGTGCCTGAGTGTAATGATAAACAGCACTCAGAATTCTATCATCTAGACCCCTAGAGGGCACTCACCTCCTTAGGAGGCTCATGCCAGCTGACCGGGTGATGAGTGCATACTTACTCTTTCCCCTCAGGGCCTTCGCTTCCTGGACTACACAGACTTGGGCACTTCCAGGCAGGCCAGAGGTCCAAAGTCCTCCCTCCTGAGTTTACAAGGTGCCCACAAGCCTGGCCTCTACCTATCTTTCAGTTTCCACATTCCACTGGTGCTCCAGCATCAATGACAATCTGCCAGTCACTGAGTCCACCTGCTCCCACGCCTTACCACCTCATGCCACAGCTCAGATGTCCACTCAGCTTCAAATCCCTGCCTCTTCTTTCCCCTGGAGATTTCCCTGCTTACCTGAACACCAACCCATCCTACAATGCTTTTTCTGGTGGAAAAACAATCCCTCCTCTGACCTTCAGCAATGCACAGGGATACCTCACTCTTCTCACCACACTACACCAAAATCATACTGATTCTGTGAATTCCTTTTAGAGCAGGGGCATGGCTTGTTTATCTTATAAATAAAGATAAATGAATGCTGAAGGCATCCAAACAAAAATCTGGAGTGAACATTTTTCCCCTTTGCCTATTAAGTCAGGGATAAGGGCATGCACTTTTTAAAAATACTTTTAATTTTTACATATTTAAGACTGAGAGCTTGTAGGTGTAGTGTTTTTCCAAATCAGTATGTGGAAGGAAAGACGACAGAATGTGGGTTCCAGGGTACCACACTTGAGGATTGCTTTTCTGCTAGTATGGGGAGGGACTGCAGAATCTACCCAAATCATAAACTAACTCTCGGGGAATCTGGGATACACTGTTTGAGAACCTCAAGCCTAGATAGATGTTCAGGGTTTCCATCACCTCAGTTTAAGTTGCACTTTCTACTGCAAAAAAAAAAAAACAAAAAACAAACAAAAAAAAAATACCACTTAACATTTTAGTGAGACTGATGCTTACTAATACATATATTTCCCAATCATTCCCAAAGACTCCTTCCTACCTATATACCATTGCTGCGGGGTGAGAGACACCAGAGTAAGGGAAGGAAAAAACAACTTATTTATCCAATATCATAACCCACTAGAAAAATGTGCAACCACTGGCAGGCCACTGGCAAGCTTGGTTTTCCTGTCTGTAAATGGAGATGGCTGGATCATAATAACCTTTTTTTCTAAGTGTAAAATCCCAAGCCTGTTTTGCTGCCATTCCCATCCCCATCACTGATGTGATCACCTGGCTTAACATGGGGCTTTCTTGATGATCTTTTGTTTTTTCCTGGGGTGTAATAATTACATATTTATAAATTTTCCCCTAAGAAAGAAGACCCTAAGCAATGTAGGAGAAGGAACAACATGCTAGAGGCTCATGGGCCTGTATCACAGGCATGCCTGTGGCTCCTCAAATCTAAGCTGAAGAATTAATAGCTTTACTGGAATGACTAGAGAAACTTTAAAGGATGCTAGACTTGGAAGGGGGGGTTGGTTGCTGGAGGAGTTGCAGGGAAGAGGTGTCCACTGCTATTTCCACAGCCCTTTCTGCAAAGAAAAGGTGTATCCTAGAACATGCCCTGGGGTGGGAGCCACTGCACTGGGGGCAAATGTTATCACAACATTCCCTAAGATGGGCTCCCCCTCTTCAGAAGATGCAACTGGAAGCAGCAAACTATCAGACTCCTCATCTCCCCCAAGCAGACACTTATCTCTGTCCATATCCCGGAGGGAAATAGTCAGGGAGATTTTGTGGAAAAGACTTCTTCCCATACTGGCTTTATTACCCATCTGAATGGCGTGCCTCAGCCCTTCCAAAGGGGAGATCTCACTGCTGGCACATCCAAAATGACTATTTACAGGTGGGAGGAGGCCTCCCCTTGAGTCAGGAAACAAGGATAAATGAAGCATTAAAATGGCAAAGCACTTGTATGACTAGGATTCCACACAGTGCATTAATGAAACAGCTTGTCAGGAATGAGAATTATGACACATAAAACACAACCCTATTCTATAAAAAGTAGCTTCAACTTTAATTAAATTTGATGCATTATCTTTCTACTGATTAAATTTCTTACCTCTTTCCAGGAATGTGTAAGTTCAAGGAAATAAAAAGACTACAAATAAAACATCCCAAATGAAATAGGCTTTCCATCGGAGGAGACAACTCTCCTTATGGAATACAATACGCCTCCCCCATGGAAATTCCCGAGCCTCACAGTATTCCTCAGGTCTCACCAGAAGAGACTTGCCGCTTTCTAAATCACTGGCCCTTCTCACCTTTCTCCTCTTTCCCAAGATAATCCCTGCAGGATCTTAACATTTCCACCACCCAAGCGCTGAAACATGTCAGTTCAGTTACCACTAGCGCAGAGGCTCAGAAACTTCCACTCAACCAGCTCACCTGCCCTTTACAGTGAGCTGTCATTTGTACCACCAGAAACTGCATGTTCTTTACCATTTTCCCTTCAGAGACAAGAGTAACATCACTCATCTTTCTGTGTTGTTAAGCTTTTTTTTTTTTTTTTTTTTTTCCTCCCCCTGGGAGGAGAAATTGAAAGATATACTCCCATGGAGGGAAAGTATAAACTCAGGACAATTAGCTACCATACTCCTTTGCATTTCTTAATGTTAGTAAGTAATAATGAAGTCCCCTATAAGCCCCTATGAAGCAATCATTACACCCTTTCTCTTCTTATCTTTCTCAAGGGACACACAATTCTGGCTCTCTCCTCAAGGCTGACATGTGGCTCAGGAAGCTTTAGGTGCTAAGTAGAAAGAAAAATAAACTGCAAGAAAATAGAAGTTTTAAGTCCACGTGGTTCCTATGAAGATTATAAAATTATCTTCTAGAATTCCACAGTTAAGTAGGTGTGGTGGGGAGAAAGCAACAGCGCTCTCTGCAAATTACCACCTTGATGTGACAGGCTAAGAAAGAGTTGGGGTTCTGAAGGGACCCAATCCTTAGCAGCAGGGGGACCAGAGGCCCAGAAACACAGCTGAAAGTAGTTCCAGGGTCCCTGTTGACAACGTCAGGGCTGGGATCTGGCAGCATTCTGACCTGCTCAATCCAGCTTAAGAATCCAATACGGAGTACAGGGTGTTGACACATCCAAGAACAGAAGGCTCTCTGCCTCCACTTCCTTACATCTGAGGGAAAGACTCTGAAGTCTGCTTTCATGGCTGGCAAGATGTGAGGGAAAGATGCATAGACCAGTAAGGACAAATGGGGAACAAGGGACTGGCACGCCACACTGCAGTGGAGGACTGGGCTTGGACCCAGAGTAAATTTTAATACAGCAACATAAATTATTCCCATTTCAGAGCTCAGAACTGTCAACTGCATTGCAAGGCATGCTTTGGAACATGAAATCAGCTCATGAGGATGTAATTATTTTGTCACTATTTACTCAGAGTATACATGCAACAGGTACTAGGCTAGATGGGGCCTGGGGAGACACAGGGTCCTGCTTTAGTTGAGGGAGTTTAGCTTAGGAAAGGTGTTGAGCATATAACCACAAATGAGAACACAGTGGGGTGTACACTATTTGATCCCCTTCCTGGAGCACACAAAGAACAAACACCTATAATATCTGCACTAACCTTCTATTTGAAAACCTGAGCACAGGGTCCATTGCCTAGCCTGCTGACACACCTTCAGGCCTCCAGAGCCTGTGGGGCCTGGGCTGGTGATGAAGCAGACAACTGTAAGCACGCACTCACTTGGATCTGCCTGGAAAATCAATTCCCAGCCTCTCATCCTGATCAACAGCGCAAAGTGCAGGACATATTGCCTCGTCCTAAGGGGAATGTACAACCCGAGAATTGTTCTGCTGCCAGGGACTCGTGGTCCTGTCCCAGTCTCCCTTCCATCCGAGCCCCTGCTCTCCCTAACCTCCCCTCTGCAGGCAAACCCATCACCTGGGCATCATCACAACACGCACCATGCGAATCTGCTTAAAAGACTCACCTGGCTGTCCCCCAAAGACAGTTTCTCTGCAGCCATCTCTATGAGGCTAAATTTCCTCACACTCACTTATTCACACCTGCAATGGAAAGGAGGCTGACAGTCTCCAAGTTCACCACTGGCTACTCCCACATTGTGGTGTTCCACTCTCACACAAACCCTCCTTCCTCTGTGGGTTTGGTTCCCACTCAACTCCTCAGGGGCAAAGGCTTGGAGAATGCTTTCTGACATCAAATACTTTCAGGTTTGGCTTAAGAATTAGGAGACCATGGGACCCTGGACAAGTTGTGTAATGTTGTTAAGGCTCAACTGCACCACATGTAAAATGGGGATCGCTAAAGTATCCATGTCATAAGACTGTTACACAGATTAAGTTAACTGCTACATGAGAAACACCTAGGACAGTCCGTGCCTGGAACACAGAAGCACTCAACAACTGTCAACTATCTTATATGACTATAAATTGGGAGACTTCAGAGTGATGTGGACAAAGCATTTTCAACACCCTGGCCTCACTAAATCCAGTGACCCTTACTGCTCCCTCCCCCCATCCACTTCAGTGACTTGCTTCTGCAGCCCCGGCTCTCAGATCTCACACATCCCACTTGCTGGTCACAATGGCCCAACTTCCAGTTCTCATGTTCATGGGCCCACCACACTGACGCTTCAACATCACCGAGATGCCTACCCCCAGCTTCTTCCCTCTTTCATGAGACAGCCCTAAACTTGTGCTTCACCTGAACCCACCATTCTCTAATACCTTGACACTTCCCCTCTCTTGTTCCTCCTTCTATATCTGGTCCCTTGAATGCAGCTCCAAGACATTTAAACCAGAAACAGCAAACCTGAATGTCTACAGAAGTCAGGTAAGAATCCTCAAAAAGGTAGAGACAACTAATCCCTAACCAGGGACTGCAGATAATTCAAGAAGGGTTGTGACCTCTGAGGGGACGTCACTCTGAGTCCATGCAGGAACATGGATTCAATGTTGCTATTTCTTCCACATGTTAAAAGCCAGATTTTTATGAAGCACACCAATTTTTAAATGTGGGCAATCAATTTAAAAAGGACAATAACAACAAAAAAAGTTATCCTAAAAATACCCATGTTTTTGGACCAAACTGAGCCCAAGGCTGCCAACTGCAAATCATAACTCAACCCCTTGACTTCCTCTGTACTGAGGGTTGCTGGGAAAGAGCACACTCCTGGAGTCGCCATTCCTCGTCTTCAACACTGCAGTCCCTTGTTGTGCCTAACAGACCTCCACTCACCCCTAAACACTTCTCCCGCGATGCTCTCTCTCACAGGGATCACAAAGATAAATGCGTGGGGGCAGAGTGGCACGTACATGGGCAGTATGTGGAGTGCCCAAGTGTGAGGGTCTGGGGACACAGGGAAAGCATTCCAGGTGGATAAAGTCAAAATTTACAGCAGCAAGAAAGAATATAGTGTGTTTAGTTTGGAGAAATATTTTCAGCCATCAAAAGCATTTTCCACGCTGAGATGAGACTAGGGGTATTACTGAGGGACGGGCAGTTGTGAGTAGGCCAGGGCTGTGTAATAGAGGCTCTGCATACCATTCTAAGAAGCAACTTTCCTGGATAGGAAAGCAGTAAGACATCTTAAACAAGTGATGTAATCTTGCAATGGGGTGGTGGTTATCTGAGGGAAAACCCAACACTGTCATGAATTCCATTTTTCTTGAATCATAAAGATATGTGGGATTAGTGCTAATGTTTTAAGCTATAAGACACATTAAAAGAAAAAAAAAAAAAAAAACCCAGTGACTACAATAGCCTAGAATGCCCTTTCCTCTTTCTCCATCTGGTGAACTCTGACTCATTCCTAAAGACTCAGCTCAAAAGTCAAATTTGATAGTTTCCCAAATAGGAATTAGTTCTCCCTGCCTTGTGAATTCCCTGGAATTTTGTACACTTCTACTTCAAAAAGCATAGCACTTGAGACTCCAATGACTTGTCCATGCCTGCCTTCTTTTTGACTGTATGCTCCTTGACATCATGGATGTTTTATTCCTACCAGGTAGCCCAATGCTATGAGCATGGCATACACTCGAAATATTTGTTCTCAAAACAAACCAAGAACACTACGGGGTTTTGATACTGGGACATGCCACAGATAGTCTATATTGTTTAAACATTATTTGCCTGTGCTAGACACATATGAGAGAGAAACTCATAAAGTGGGTCCTTGCCCTCAAACAGTACATAGTCTATCGTACCCCATCTATGGTTTCAAGTACCCATGGTCAAATGAAAAATTTCAGAAATAAACAATCCTAAGTTTTAAATAGCTCTGTAATAGTAGTGTATTATTACAATTGTTCTAAATTTATGATTGCTATCAATCTCTTAACTGTGCCTAATTTATAAGCAAAACTTTATTATATGTATGTATGCATAGAAGAAATAGACTATATAGAGTTTGGTACTATATATACTAATTTCAGGCATGTACTAGAGTCTTGAACCAAGGATAAGGGGTGACAACTCTAATGTTTCAGCAAGAGTCATGATATGACTCTTACAGACTTCTTTCCTCTTTAAACACAAAGTCTGTAAAGGATAATTTACAATGCACTTGTGTATGTGGAACATTCACAACAGACTGAGAAAGACAAGATAAGTCAGCTGTCTCTACATCCAGGGTTTCCATTAGGCAGTTAAATGTCTACTAGGCAAAGATTAGCCTGAGCCCCTGCAAACTGAGTCAACCACAATGATGATGAGTTCTATCTCTTACATACAATATAAAGGTGCAAATGAAAATTGAAATATATTCTATGAACTATTAGGTTGCTTTTGGTATTACACCAAAAGATGTATTTTTTTGTTGTTGTTTTTCTTTTAGGTCTGTTTATTAGCTCAGTAAATAATTTCACAATGCATTTTTGCAAATTGTCTAGAGTGGTTCTTCAGCTTCTGCATTATGATGATGATATAGCAAATGAGATGAGTGGGGAAAGTCCTCAAGTTCAATGTTATTCATGCTGTAGTTTGTGTTTTCAAACTTCACTGAAGGTTTTACAGGATTCGGTGAAGTTGCCTTCTTTCAGTTTGAGTCAAAGGGCCATGTACAGTGTCTGCTGATGTCCAGGATCACTCAGGCCCAAATACAAACCACTGAGTGACACCCTTGCTTGTTTTCAAGACAAAACAATTATAAAATAAGACAAGATACTGGGTCAAACACAAAAAGCATAGGCTCTTCCTTGAACAGGAAGTAGAAGGCTCACACATCTGAAGTGCATTATTGACAAATCAAATTCTCTACTGGGGAGATAGTTCATCTCTAATGGGCAAAGACTTTACTTCTAGGAAAGCATATTTTCTTCAATCTGGGGATAGTTCCAATAACAACATGGAATTCCTACAATTATTTTGTTTTAAAAACGCCAGAGTTTAATATAGACTGGCTGTTTTAGTCATGAGCTGACTTATTCTTTTGGGCCAAAAATTACTGTGACAGAGGGCAAAAAGAGATGTTCTTTTCTTAGTTGAGAAAGAAGAGTTTCAAATATACTTCCAATTTTTTTCTGCATGTGTTTAAAAACAATTAGAATGCAACCATGATAGCATGTCAAGTGTTAGGAATGTTTTAAATCTGTACTATGCTAATGCATATTTTACATATTGTATAGTTATCCCTAAAAAGCAGCTGGAAAAATTTTCAAAATTGAGAAGTACAACAACAAAACAAAAGAGCCAAATTAGATAAATTTGTCTACTAACAGACTAATCCTACCAACAATAAAAACTAAAAAAAACCTATTAGAGAGCAGCATCTTCTTTGAGACAGGATCTTGGAACAGATGGACATGATAATTAATTATAACACTCTAATTTGATAAAGTCCTTTCGAAACTGCATATTCAGGGACAATTTTTACTGGGTAGCTTGAGTAGGCATGATACAAACAAAATTAATTATCTAACACAATGTTAAAGCAAATGGATCTGTAACAAATATCGTTTGATGATCTAAAGAACTTAACACTGAGCTGAATATGGTGGCTCAGGCCTGCAAACCCAGTACTTGGGAGGCCGAGGAAGAACAATTACAGATTCAAGGTCAGTGTATGGTAACTTAGGTAGACTCTGTTTCAAAGTGAAAAATATAATAGGGCTAGGAGTGTAGTTAAGAGGTAGAATGCTCCTGGGGTTCAATCCGCAGTAGTGTCACATACACACACACAGCACTCTCACAGAAGAAAAATAGAAGTGATCCCTGAGCTTGGAGCATGAACTTGACAGTTCCAAGACACCCTCAGGAAGCGTCTGGCTTTGATATATTTGTCTGGTTGGATTGCCCTGAGTTGATAGTACCTGACACTCTACTCTCACCCCCAACACCTTTCTTCTCTTTTCTTTTTCTTTTCTTTTTTGTTGGCAGTACTGGGGATTGAACCCAGGGGCATTCTACCTCCGAGCTACACTTCCAGTCCTATTTTGTAATTTTTATTTTGAAACAGGATCTCACTAAGTTGCAGAGAGCCTCACTAAGTAGCTGAGGCTGGCTATGAACCCGGATCCTCAGGTCTCAGCCTCCCAAGTACTGGGATTACAAGCGTGCACACCTGGCTCCCCTAACACCTTTCTAAAGGATTTGAACAGCAAAATTATAGGCTGGAGATGAGTTCACTGAACAAACCTGGGCAACTCTACCACCCAGTTTAAGTACTTTAGTAAACACAGTGCTAAATGACTCTGAGACTGTTACTCAGAACCCATTACTCAGAAGTGGATAGATGTTTCTGAACAGAAGAATAAGAAAACTCACTGAGTTCTCAGTAGGAAGGAAACTATAGGATTTGAGCTTAAACTACAGGAAAATGGGAAGGAATAAGAAAAATGATCATCTGTTGTTCTGTAATGTGTAGGTGCTTTTTGCAGTTTGATGTAAAGCTGGCAAGTTCCTTGGATAGTTTTTTCTTAAAGTCAGTTTGCATTACATGGTAGAAAGCAAGTCTATTAACTAATTTTTTCCCTGAAGGCAGATCACTCTGTGTGTGTGCTTCTTTCAGACTGCCTCCCAAAGACCTGGATCATTCTTGCAAATGGAGTCAGGGATATTTGTAAGGCATTAAGAACTTTCAAGACTGGGTCATATTTTGTTCATCAGCGTAACCCACACCAAGCCCAAAGTTCTCCTTCCATGTGGTCCTTTCTGAGTACTTAACTATTTAACAGATTTGAGCATTTTCAAATCTGCACTGTGTTTTCACTCACTGTAGCTATGTGTTTAGATTAATTTTGATTTAACTCAAGTGCTTCTGAAGGGAAGGATAACCTGCCAAAGATTCCATTCGGCTAGCCTCATCCGGAATGAGTCAATTTCAGGCTGTGAATTCTGGAACTCCAGAAAGCTCCTTTTCCAAATATCTACATCTATTCACAAGAACTGGTGTGCTAGCAATCTGCCAAGATTCTATTATTATAATCCAACACAGCACCAACAAGATGAATTTTCTAGAGAGTGTAAAGAAGCTTGTATTGAGGACTGGGAACTAAGCTTACTGGATTTTTTAACTAAAGCGACTGAGGCTGAGTATCTAGATGTTACAATGAAAGTAAAAGCATTTCATGACCTTCCTTCTGGTCATGGACTGTATACGGGACATATCTTTCAGACATGCTGGGATTATCATTTTTCCTTTCATCTTACTTCCCTTCCCTTCCTGGAATTACAGTGTTTGAAGCTGTTGTATGACAGGATATGATTGGGAAATTTTCTTCCAAGGTAAATCAATGTCTTATAGGAAAGAACTAAAACTGAGGCTCAAATAAGATATTTTTTATTTTTAAGAGACATAGAAAAATCCTAACATTAGGAACAGAGAATCTAAAACTCTTAAATTTGATGTTGTATATGCGTGATTAAGTGTAAAATGCAGAAAAAGGCAATGAGAATACGAAGGAGTTCAATGCAGAGTGCCAAGGAAGACAGACAGGGAGTTGGAACTTCAGGGGGAAATAATACAGCAATAGATGGGAAGAAACCAGGGTGAATATAGGTCTAGGAGCCAGCAAGCAACAATGCACAGCCTCGCACAGGTTGATGGAGCTCACACAGGTGAGCCTGCAGGGATGCGTGGGAGCAGGCACAGACCACCCTACCTCCAACATGTGCACCAGAGCAGGACAGAGACAGCCACATTCTACTAGAACGTAGTTTAATTGAGTAAACTCTTATCTTGTGGATTCAGTCTTTGGCCTGACAGTCCTGCTTCTGCTATGGAGGGACTATATATCTATAGTTAAAAACAAAAAACAAAAAACAAAAACCTAACTAGCAATATTCAACTAGCTATCAGCCAAACATCTATCTTACTAGATTATAAAAACCAGTTTCACAATTCCAACTGGTACAGATTACCAGTTTCAATTATTACTTTAATAATTTATGTGTTTCATTTTGCCTTTTTTAAGTATTTTTTAAAAGAGAGTGAAAAAAAGTAACCATACTTCTTTTATGACATCCCTTAGACTTTCACCCTTCCTATCACTGTGCAAACCATAAGCGTTCCCATAACTTTCTGAGTCCTGGAAGTTCTAAAAACTCTCTTCCTCTCCTTTCCCAGGAGTCTCCTCACACCAACAGCTTGGGTTCTTCCCTATTTAAGGAGTTTCGGAAAGCCAAACAATCTAGAGGTAGATCATCACCTAATCCCTCTTCCCCTCCTCTCAGATAAGAAAGTGGATAATGTGAGAGGCTTGCCCAAATTCATGAAGAAACAGGTCTGGATTCTAGTACTCTCAACATCTAGTTCATGTGAGACAGAGAGGAATACTCTTCAGCTATCAGATGGTTTATGCGCAGGTACATATGTGTTTACAGACAAGGATAACAAAGTACGGAACGTGGAACGTGGAAAAGTCAGGTCTCCTGGGTGGTGGGACTGGGGAGCGCCAGCTGGTGATAGAGTTCAAGGCCATGGGGATGGTGCAGCTTATTGGTTTACGTTCACAAGCCCTGGCTCTGCCTCTGTTCACATGCAGGCCCCGTTCAACTCCACATACTTCATCCATGAAATGGGACAGCAGTACAACCTGTCTCCCGGCTTTAGCTCTATGATTCACGATCATCAGCATGTTCACTGGAATTCTGAAAATCTCATGTGCATAATATATCCTATTCAAGCCGGGCATGGTGGCACATGCTTGTAATCCCAGTACTTGGGAGACTGAGACTGGAGGATCACAGGTTCAAATACAGCCTCAGCAACTTTGCGAGGCTTTCAGCAACCTAGGAAGACCCTGTTTCCAAATAAAAAAAAAAAAGAAAGAAATGAGGCTGGGGATGTAGCTTGGAGGTAGGATGCCTCTGGGTTCAATTCCCAGTATAAATATATATATATATATATAGTATATGTATACACACATCCTATTCAAGTTTTTGATGAAAGTAGGAGTCACCTTTAGTCAGCATTTTAATATAAACATTTTAATTACCTTGAAGCTGGGGAGAAAAGTAGGGGGGAAAAAACTTAAAAAAAAATTTTTTTTTCCAGAAATGAGGGTTGAACCCAGGGGCATTCTACCTCCAAGCTATATCCCCAGTCCTATTTTCTATTCTTTATTTTGAAACAGGGTCTCACTAAGTTGTGGAGGGCCTCACTAGGTAGCTGAGGCTGGCCGAGAACCCGGATCCTCTGGTCTCAGCCTCCCAAGTACTGAGATTACAAGCATGCACCACCACACCGGGCTATAGAACTTTTAAATCTTGATTTAAAAATAAAATGGAATTTTTGGTGTACAGTCTCAGAAAGCAAGAGATATGACTGTTCTGGAAGAGAATCAGGCCCTTTGGTCAAAGAAGCGGCAGAAGCCAGGAAGAAGCTTGGGAATCTGGCTTTCTGCAGTATATGCAACCCAGAAAAAACCCTACTTTAAGTTTTTGAACATCATAAACAGTGACTTAATTTATTACTACCTCAAAATAACTGGCTTGGATTTTTCTCAATAACTCTTAAAAAAGGCATATTTAAAGAAAGAGATCATATCAGAATATTTTGGAACAAAAAGATTGGGACAAATCTCATAAATAAATTTAGAATGGGCAACTATCAGTAACATTAAGTTCATTCATTTTTTAAATAAAAATATTAAAAACTTAATGAATCAAAAGGACAGGGTATTTAGAAAACATTCCTTTGACCTACAGTAAAACGGAGGTGGAGGTATTGCTGAACAAATGTTTAACTAGTTAATATCCGCCCTGCAAGTGTGTATCTGAAAGACTGATGAACAATGACAGAGGCAAAGTGTAAACTTGGTAACATTAGGCACACACAGTGAAGATGACGAAGAGCGAGAAGGGTAGATGAAGAACCCCACGACCTGGGAGCTATCTTCTTGAGAAACCCAGTGGACAGCAGTTTCAGCTAGGCGACACAGGAGAGCGTGGATTCACACATGTACAGCCCAGGTGGATCCGCCCTCCAACCACACCTGCTGGATTCCTTTCTCTTAGACAAGATCTACCATTAATGAGGAAAGAATTTCTAGGCAACATCCTTCAAAGTTTTGTTTTTAAAATAACTTGGTTTTGCCAGGCAGATCTGGCACCCCTAAACTTGCATTTGCTGTTGGATGAGAGAAAATCCAGTTTAGCCAGGTTGTCACAACATTCCTTAAGGAGAGGAGGTAAAAAAATCAAAGTTGGCTAAATGGTGCCTAAAACCAAGGTGGTCTTCAGAGCTCGTAACCCATGTCTGCTCCACAGTGAAGTGCCAACTGCCAAGTGAGGACAGAAAAAAGACAGAGGCTGAAGGGACAGGCTGCTTGAATTACACATGAGGACCCAGAGCCCCTGGGCCAGAAAGACATTAGTCTTTGGAAAACCATCACATATCTGTAGCATTCCACCAACATTATGTAACCAGAAAATAACCTCAAAGTTAACTACTTTGGTTAAGTGTATATTATATTACATAGTGTTAAATATAAGTTCTTTGCAGCTTCTCCCATCAAGAGGTGGAATCTACTCTTCCACTTCTTGTATAAGGGTTCATCCCTTGACTTGCTTTGACCAGAAGAATGTGGAGGAAGCACCGTGTGATTCCCATGTCTTGGTCTCTACAGGCTTTGCTACTTCCTGTCCTGCTTGTGCCACCAGGTGAAACAGCACAGGACAGAAGATCATGTGGGAAGAAAGGTCCTTCCAATCATCCCAGCTGATTTACAGACATGTGAGGGACACCTAGCCCCAGCTGACCACAGAAGAAATGCCCAGGCAATACACGGAATCATGAGAAATAATAATTCTTTGCTGCTTTCAACTATTGCTATTGGGGGTGGCTTGTTACACAGCAATGATTAACTGAAATATATATATTTTATTAATTTGTACCATGGTGGTCAGTAAGACATAAATTCACATTTACATCCTGGTTTTAAGGACAACAATGAAATACTGTTATTAAAAATACTGTAGTGAGCCGGGCGTGGTGGCGCACGCTTGTAATCCCAGCATTCGGGAGGCTGAGACCGGAGGATCTGGGTTCGCGGCCAGCCTCAGCTACCTAGTGAGGCACTCCGCAACTTAGTGAGACTCGGTTTCAAAA
>PVLC010022824.1:0-26252 GCA_004027655.1 Graphiurus murinus | reverse complement strand
TCCACCATTGAGCTGCATCTCCAGCTTTTAAAATTTTATTTTGAAACAGGGTCTCACTAAGTTGCCTAGGTTGGCCTCAAACTTGTGATCCTTCTGACTCAGCCTCATGAGTATCTGGGGTTCCAGGTGTGTACTATCATGCCCAGTTATTATCATCATTCTCAAGAGCCTAGCTAGATGCAGAAGAGGTTATACAGTGGTATCTCTAAACTCATAAGCTTATAAGCATTTAGAAGCTCAGATCCAAAAGGATCTGAAAAGCATAGTGCCTTGCTCAAGTTCAGCTGACAAGTTGGTGACAGTGGCAGCCATCACCCCAGGAGGCTCTCAGTGATTCCCACCTCCAAGTGCTCACGCCCTTACACAAGCTTCTTCTGTTGGGGTTGGGCTGGGCTAAGTGATTTGCCATTTTTTGTGTGTGTGTGTGCTGGGGATTGAACGCAGGGACATTCTACCTCTGAGCTACACCCTCATCCCTCAACTCACTCACTCACTCTATCTATCTATCTATCTATCTATCTATCTATCTATCTATCTATCTATCTATCATCTATATTTTAACAGGGTCTAGCTAGGTTGCTGAGAGACTTGCTATGTAGTTGAGGCTTTCTTCAACTCTGTGATCCTCCTGTCTCAGCCTCCTAAGTACTGGGATTACAGATGTGCATCATCACACCTGGCTGGATTTGCTTCTAATAAACACAATTAATAGAAGTATTGTTGTAATAAATACAATCAATAGAAGTGCCGGTGTTTGACTCTTTCTCCAGCCCCTCTCACTTGGTTGGAAGCCAGTTACCAAGTTGTGAGTAGCCAAATGTCGGGGCCCAAAGGGCAAGGAATGGCTGCCTCCTGCGCACAGCCGTGTGTGTGTGTGAGTGACAACCACCCCTGTCCCCACTCAAGTCTCCAGTTGCACAGTGCCTTGAGCCTCGAACAACAGCTGGACTACAGGATCATCAGAGACTAGGAGTCCAAACTGTCCCACACAGCTGCTCTGGATTCTTGACCTTCAGAATAAACTATAAGAGATAATGATTTTTGATGTTTTATACTGTTAATACTTGGTAGATTTGTTATGTGTCAAAGGATGAATAATACAGAGGTACAGCTGTGATGGGAGCACATTGCTCTTGCTGAGTAGATATCATTTTCTCTAAGTGTGGAAGAAGTAGTGTTGGGTTTCCCGATTTTTCACAACAGTTCAAATAGATCAAGGGCCAGTTCAAATCAGTTCAAAGTTGAAATGTCTACTTCATGGCTCAGCTATCGAGATTGAAGGAAGGAAAAGGGCTTCTCTGCCACCAAGGTCCCTTGACCACAGCAAGCATTTCCACTCTGTTCAGGCAGGAGCTAATCACAGAAGACCCTCCCAACTCATCTCTCCTGTTTGGGGTGATAAATATTTCTTGTAAACCCTACAGTTGATGGCAGTTTTTGCAAACACACCATTTACCAGTGGACTGAATTCTAAATATTGTGACAATAACACTCAGAACTGAGGACTTAAAATAGGTCCTAATTTTTAGACATCCAACTATTTACCTGGCAATCTTTTCAGGTAAATCAGTGTTTTAATCCTCACTTTCTACTGTGAGGGATGAGCAAACTAAATAGTACTTCCCAGGTCATTACAGATATATCAGGCCCATGTAAGCATAAAAATAGAGATCAAGATAAATGCAGGCGGCATTGTCACCTCTAGTAAAGAGGCGGAGAAACTGAGATAAAACTTCCAAAATTGATTTTCATGAGGCTTGTACAGGCATTGAGCTGTATTCAAACTTACCCATGAGTTTCTAGATAAAGAAAAAAAAATACTGAAGACAAATGCATTTGGAAAAAGAATGAAATGACTTCTTAGAGAGAAGGCTTTCTAGAGAAAGAAGAATCTGAGCCAAAGAATTTAGATGCAGTACAAATGCCATGGTTGTCTGGGGAAGGGGACAATTCTGATTGAAACATGGCATCTTTGTGTGTGTGTCTGTGGGGGCACCAGGATTGAACCCAGAGGCATTCTACTCCCAAGCCACATACCCAGACCTCCCCCCACTTTTTGAAACAGGGTCTCACTAACTTGCTGAGGCTGTCATCAAACTTGCAATCACATTGTCTCAGCCTCCCAAGTACTGGGATTACAGGAATGCACCACCTGCTGCAACTTGGCTTCTTCATTCAAATTGTCTCACAGGTATCCCTCATTTGGATTCACTTTCAAATCTTCTGAATAAAGAGGGAACCTAAATAAAACATGAAAACAACTGTGTCATTAAAAACTCTGTCAGATATTGTGAACAGTGACTGGTGACTCATTTAGCATAGTAGAGTAGAAAGAAAGAACTTATATCCCCCCCCCATTCCCCCCGCCAACAACAAACCTGCAATCCAAGACTCCTCCAGCTGTCAGTCATTAGCCTACCTCCTGAACTCAGGTATATAAAACTGTCCTGCAGAATTTTAAGTTATAGTTTCTCTTTAAATGCTATCCCTGACTTAGTTTTTAGATTGGTGATTTTTCTAAGGATTCATTTGTTTCCACTGGTATAGAACAAAGGATATTATTACTGAATTATGGAATGCTGTAAGAATTACTATTTCATTCCATGAATATACAGCTCTGTGACTCCTGCTGATAAGGCAACATTTCAAAATTTTCATAATTACTCTCCTCTTCCAATGTGGTTTCTCCATATCACTGTTTTCTGAATATAATAACATATCCTCATTAGTTATAATTATGCCTAATCTGCCAGTGGTGATTATTTTTCCTTCTTCATCCTTGGCTTCTTATATTTTGGATATTTTCTTTTTCTGCAGCAGTTAAGGAATTTAAATTAACCTCCCCATACACTGTATGTTTAAAACTTAAAAATAGTTTTTATATTACAATGAACCTCTATTTTTATAAACTTTTATTAGTACATTATAATTATACATCACAATAAGATTCAAGGCGATACAAACATACATGCACATTACACTTGGTGGTTTTCCTTCCACATCCCAATATGCTCCATATTTAAAAAACATACTTTCTTGGGGTCAGATATATTAATAAAATTAAAGGAGATGAAAATGCTCATGTTTCCAGGCTCAGTTCTTATTCTAGCACAATTTTGGTTAAAATAAATCATAAGTATTCCTGTCCCCTTCATCCCAATAGAGCAATATAAAAGGAATCCCCTTTTCAGTTACCTGGTACTGCTTTATAAGCTCTTTTCAAAGGAACACATTCTAATCTCCTAACGCTAAGGTAACTACATAACATTACTGTGGCTGAAAAATCTGGCCAATTACACATTTTCAGAGGCCTACTATTAAGTTTCAAGTAATTGCTCCATTCTTGCATAACATGAGCTATTAACATAGCTTATCATGTCGTGTGCCAGTATTGAATTTCCATCTAAGGGGTTATTTAATAGTGGCATTGAAATAAAAAATGAAATCTCTAGACCCTGAGCAATATCACTCTTTTTACATGCTCTACAGTCTGTAATAGGCTATTAGATAAAAGATAGTAATGTATTCTGGAAGAGCAGGCCCATTGACAATGCATAAAGGGCATGGTTTTATTCTTGCTTCACAAAGAATGATGTCTATATCTTTCTTAAAGAAATTATAGTCTTTAAAGACTTTTAGACTTATATCCCTTTGCAGTTTGCATCTAGATATCATTCTATACATCTTATGGAGAGCCAGAAATATTCTAGAATATAGATAAAGATGCCTAGGAACAAAGATGTTGTGAAATGTTAAGAGGCACCCAGAATTTAAAGATAATGTTATTAACATCTTACTTATTTAATGAAGAGGAGAAAATGAATAATATACATATATATACATATATATATCACTAGTTATACCCTAGCTACACCCCCAGTTCTTTTTATTTATTTATTTGTTTTTGCAAATAGGGTCTTTCTAAGTTGTTGAAGACCTTGCTGAGTTGCTGAGACTGGCTTGGAATCTATGATCTTCCTGTCTCAGCCTCCCAATATGGGATTACAGGCATGCATCACCATGCCCAGCACTCAATATTAGTATATTTTAAAATTATTACCTACTGATAAATATTCAAAATACAAATATTTTAAATTTCTTAACCTTATGTATGTGTATTTCCTAGTTATTCAAGTATTTATCACTGGGACAATATTTTTATATAAATATTCATGAATGTTTGCTATGCTTTAAATGCTCAAAAGTAGCGACAGTAATAATAATTCTGATTGACTCTGATTTCTCTATCATCAGCCACATAGCCTAGAACATAAAGAATTTTTTATATTATTTTATTGACACATTGTAGTTATAAATCATAGTGAGGTTCAAAGTCATGCAAACAAACATGCACAATGGTTTTGGCACATAGAATTTTTAACACCTCTGAGAAAGAGAGATCAGAACCCACACTAAGCACCCTCCATTTCTGTGGCCCATTCATCATGTATTATAACAAATATCACAATCATGTACAATTACAATGCATTGGTAAAAATGTTTTCATTACTGTTAACTATTTTGTTTCTCATATTAGAACTCTTATACAAAACGGATTTTTTTCTTGTCAATTTTGTTTTATATTTAATTTATAAAACTTTGTAACTGTTACCTGTTAACATTTTGAAGAAGTACAACTTCTAACAGAATAACTGGAGAGATAACTAAATAACTAAAGAGATAAGAAAGAACCCAGCAAGAGGTAGATTAGGACAACTTTCAAGGGAGCTAATCTCAGTGTCTGCAAAGGTAGCTTAGTAGTAGGGAGCTTGCTTACCATGTAAGAGGTCCTAGGTTCAAGACAAGGCAAAGGATGTTGTAGTGTACATGAGTATTTCCTTTCATTTGGTGACTGAATAATAATCTATTGTGTGAGTATACCATATTCCATTCATGCATGCCCTAAATGATGAGTTATTTTCATCATTTGGCAATAGTGAATAATACTGCTATACAAACTTCCATAGAAGCCTTGTCTGAAAGTATAATTTCATTTCTCTTATATATCAGATGCAAAATAACTGGGTCAAATGGTAACTTTGTTAAACTTTGTTTAACTTTCTAAAGAACGCAAAACTTTTGCATATTGTGACACCATTTTGTATCCTATAAGTAAAGTATCAGAAGTCATACCATCTCTCAAATTTGCTTTTTCCAATTTCTTAATTATAGCCACTATAGCAGGGTAAAGTGATATCCGGTTGTGGTCTGCCTTGTCTTTTCATATTCTTGATAGTATCATCGAATTTCTAAGCCTTTGAAATTTGCATAAAATATAGTTTATCTATATTTCATTTGGTAGATAGGGCTTTTGCATCTTATCTAAAAAACTCTCACACATCCCAAGGTTGCAACAGCTTATACCTGTTCTATTCTAAGAGTTTGGTGGGATTTTATTTATTTTTACAAATGTCTTTGATAAATTAAAATGTATTGCTTATATTTTAGATGTGTACCATGATATGCTGATATGCTTATGCTGGAGTAATTACTACAATTGAGCAAATAAACATATACATCACCCCATATACTTACCTTTCTTTTGTTTTTCTCTTATTGTAAGATTTCCTAAAATCTAATATCCTGGTTAATTATTAGGATACAGGAAAAATATTATTGTCATTATGAGCCTCAAATTGTATTTTAGACTTCAAGTTTATTCATTCTTCAAAACTGCTAAATTATACCTTTGGACACATATCTTTCCATTTCTGCTTCTCCCCTCATTGTAGTAACTATGTGTTTTATTCTTTTGATTCTACAAAGCTGAAAGTCATATACTAACTGATTTTAAAACACATCACAAAACTACAGTAAGCAAAACAGTCTGGTGATGGCATAAAGATAAACATAGAACAATCAAATAGAATAGATCCCCAAAATAAACACACAATAAGGGTCCAACAGACCTTTTATGAGGGTACTGAAGACACGCAATGAGTCAAGGACAGTCTCCTCCACAAATGGTTTTGGGAAAACTGGATACTCACTTGCAAAAGAATAAAACTGGACCATGATATCACATCATACACAAAAAGCACTGCGACGTGGATTAAAGATTTAAGCCTAGACTTGAACTATAACCTGTAGAGGAAAGTTTATAACTATGACTTACTGCATTAAAAAAAAAATCCCAAATGAACAAGCTAATAATGCATCTCAAGGCCTTATGAAACAAGAACAAACCCACTGCAAATCCGGTGGAAGGAAAATAATAATAAAAAATAAGAACCAAAATTAATGAATTAGAGGATAAAATGATACAAAGAATCAGTGCAATGCAGTTGTTTTTTTAAAAAATATGAACAAGTTAGTAAATCATTTGCAAAAATAAACAAAAGAAGACGAGAAGACCAAATTAGTAGAATTATTGGTTAAATGAAGATAACAACATAGACATCACTAAAATCCAAAGGATCATTAGAGATTATTTTGATAACTTCTACTTCAATATATTTAAAAAGCTAGAAAATCTGGATAAATTTCTAGACATATATGACCTACCAAAATTGAACCTAGAGAATGTAGGAATAAATAATAAGAATAATAAGTAGATAATAAAGAACAATGAAAGTGAAAGAATAAAAAGATCCATCCAACAAAGAAAAGCCTGGGGTTAGGTGGATTCACCACTGAATTCCATCAGCCCTTTAAAGAACTAATGCCAGTGCTCCTTAAAATATTCCATGAAATAAAAAAGGGAAACACTTCCAAATCCTTTCTATAAAGCTAATATAACCCTGACTCCTAAACCAGATAAGGACATTTCAAAGAAAGAAAATTACAGACTAATATTCTTGATTAACATAGATACAAAAATCATTTTAATATAATATTTGAAAGTCATATTCAACAACACATTAAGAGGATTGTACCTAACTATCAAATTTTTTTCATTTCAGGGATGTAAGGATGCTTCAACATAAGCAAATCAATAAATGTAATTCACCACATAAATAGAATTAAGTACAAAAATTGCATTAATCATTTGAATAGATACAGAAAAAGCCTTTGACAAAATTTAATATCTATTCATGATGAACAGGTAGGCAATGGGGAGGGGTAATGAGGAATAAAAGCAACAAAATTATGTGGTATGAATGTATGAGTATATCACAATGAATCCCACTATTTTGTATAATTATAATGCACCAATAAAAATTTCAAATTGTAATAAATGTGTAAAATGAATTTATGGTTAGAATAATCTCATTTCAAATAAAGAAGCTACACTCCAGTATGTTTTCATCACCGATTTAGGACTTTTATTTCTTTGTGTGTAATATGACAAAAAATATATTTACAATTTAATACATTGTTTGACCTAAAGTGTTTATACCATCTGTTACTAAATCATACTATATTTCAACTTTATAGAAACTAGGATCCCCCCATCACTAAACAAAGTAAATTCAATTGTAGTCAAGTTTTTATGGTTTCACATTATAAGATAGAAACACAAAAAGAATATTTAAAGAGGACACCTACAATTAAGGGAAATAAGAAGGAACAGAAATACAGTCCAAAATATGGAGCCACATCAATCTCACTATAAAGAGGAGGAAAGGAGAGAGTCTGAGAACCACATGCAGCAGCTGTAGCACCTCAGGTGAATTCAATCAAGAGAGGCCAAGCCTGCAGGTAGAAGATCATACCTCCTTAAGGGGATGTCCTCCCAGGTGTTAGACCTACAGCTCCTTAGTCAGGGCCTTGCCTTACATCTGAGATATTGTAGGCTTGAGTCTAAACAGAGAAGTCAAGACATCTGAGAAACCTGTAGTATCCAGGCCAGCCAAAGAAGTTAGGGCAAAGTTTTGCAAATTTTATTTTAGGCATTTTATTGTGATTTGTATTTGCCCCTTCCTAGTGACTAATAAAACTGATAATCTCTTAATGTGCTTTTAAAATAGCTGTTAAAATATTTTACTCATTTTTAAATTTTAGTTGCTCCCTAAAAAAATGCATTATGCATTATAGCTATTCTGAATACAAGATTTTTTTTTTTTTTTGGTAAATATGTCTTTGGCATAAAAACTCCTCATCTATAGTTTGCTATTTCATTTTTTAAAAGTCTCCTTAATAGAAGAAATTTGTGACTTTGATGAGATTCAATTTATAGATTTTTATTTTTTATCTTTTGGAATATTTGCATCTTACATAAGGAATATTTTTCAAACCCCATATTAATTAACTTTTTTGTATATTTTCTTCAAGATATTTTATAGTTAGAGCTCATACTGGTAGATATAAAATTCATCTTGAGCTATTTTTGTATATATATATATATATATATATATATATATATATATATATATATATATATGGTGTGAGGTCAGGGATATTTCTTTGTTTGTTTGTTTTTTGTTTTCCAGAAGTTTTTGTTATTATTTCAGCATAGTGTTTGAAAGAATATTTCACATTTTATTGTCTGGCATATAAATCAAATACCATGACATATGTTTGAGTTGTTTCTAGACTATTTTATTACATTTGTCTTTATTTGCCAATGTCTCATGGCATAATTTTCTTGTGATAAAACCTGATAGATTTTAATAGGGCAACTAAATGTCATAAGCAATCAGGTAAATTAATCTTATGTACCTTCAAATAGATTACAGTAAAGAGAAGAGGGTATCACTTGGTAGTATTCCTACCTAAAATGCAGACACTGAATGTATTCATGAGGAAATATATATAAACCAACCTGAAGATAATATTCTACAAGATAATTGACCAACACATTTTAAAAATGTTAAGGCCATGAAAAAGAAAAAAAATAGAGCTGTTTAATTTTAAAGAATTAAAAGTCAGGGAGAACTGAATAAAATATATGAATTTTGTTGGATAGAAATCTGGGGCAGAATTTTTTGTTTGTTTGTTTAAATAACATTATTGGGACAATTGGAAAAGTGTGAATACAATTTGTATGTTAAGGAATGCAACTATGTCAAAGTTAGTTTTGTAATTTTCATATTGTATTGTGGTTATGTTAGTCAATGTCTTATTATTAGGAAATACACACACATGAAGTTTGCACAGGAAGGCAACAATAAGATAAATATGTTAAAGATTCACTTATAAACACAATTTTAACCGGGTGTGGTGGCGCACGCTTGTAATCCCAGCATTCCGGAGGCTGAGACCGGAGGATCCAGGTTTGCGACCAGCCTCAGCTACCTAGTGAGGCACTCCACAACTTAGTGAGATTCAGTTTCAAAATAAAGAATAAAAAATAGGGCTGGGGGTATAGCTCGGAGGTAGAATGCCCCTGAGTTCAATCCCCAGGACTGCAAAAAAAAAACCCAAAAAAACAAAAAACAAAACAAAAAAAACCCTCAAGTTTTTTGTATTAGTTTGCAACTTTCCTGCAGATCTGAAATTGTTTCAGTATATAAAGTCACAGAAAAATGTCATGATGACAAAAAATAAATAACTCCAAAAAAGTTAGCTGCATACTATTTTTAAGGCAGGGCTTAAAACTATATATAATATATGAGTGCCTATTTAGTTAAAATACCCAAAGGAAAGGAAAATATTATCAATATTTAGCTCTAAAGGATTAGGCTATATGTGATTATAACTTCTTCTTTATGCATTTCCATATTTTCTTAATACTGAAATATAGTTACACATTATTTTTGTCTTCTAAAATTGTTAAATGTATTTTAGAAGTAATTACATAGTTTAAGGCCAAATATCCATTTCTTGAAAGTGAACATGCATTGTACTCTTTTTTCATCTTCCTCTGATAATTAACATGCACATAAGTTCCATTGAAAACTGTTTTAATTCTTAAAATAGCTTGCTACTGAGACTATGGTCTGAGACTGTGAAGCTTTAATCCCTTATAATTGCAATTCTCTGAAAGCAAGAATGGCTAATACTTAAGAGTAGGGGATTAGGAGTGAAATGGACTTGGGTTCAAATCTATTTGCTTGTGTTTCCAGACAAATCATCTCATTTTTAGTTCATTTTTCAAATAAGGTAAATACTGGTAAGAATTTCACAAGATTTATTATGGCCTGGATTGTATCCCCTAAAGTTCATATGCTAAAATCCCAAACCCAACCCCTCAAACTGGACCTCTATTAAAAAAATAAGGTTTTTACAGAGGTGATTAAGTTAAAGTGAAATCATTAGGATGGGTTCTAATGCAATATGACTGTAATCCTAGCCTCAGTAATTTAAGGAGAACCTGTTTCAAAATAAAAAAGGCTGGGGGTCTAGCTCAAATGTAGAATGCCCCTCAATTCAATCCCCAGTACCCCCCCCCCCAATAAAAAATCAAGGCCAGCTTCAGCAAGGAAGAAGATGAAATTTGGACACTGGGAAATGTGTGAAGAGACTTAGAAAGAAGACAGCCACCTACAAACCAAGAAAGGAGGCGGGAGCAAATCCTTCCTCACCACCCTAGGAAGGAAACAACCTGGCCTCCACCTTTACCCCAGACCACCAGCCTCCTGAAGTGCAGGCAAATAAATAGCTTCCTGTTTTTTAAGCCACCACACCAGGAGTGTTTTGATATTGAGCCCTGACAAATTAAACAGTGTCCAGGGAGTATTGAATGAAACCACATGGATAGTTTTAGGATAGTTTTAGCAAATACCTGGTACAAAGTTAATTCAATAATTGGTATTTATCATTATTGTTTTAAAATATAGTTCTCATGATTAGCTACAGATTTTTTTTCCCTGAAAGGTAATCTTAATATAAAATATAATTGCAAAGCTGGGCGTGGTGGCACATGCTTGTAATCCCAGAATTTGGGAAGCTGAGACTGGAGGATATAGGTTTACAGCCAGCCTTAGCCACCTAGTGAGGCCCTCCACAGCTTAGTGAGACCCTGTTTCAAAATAAAGAATAAAAAATAAGGCTGGGGGTATAGCTCGGAGGTAGAATGCCCCTGAGTTCAATCCCCAGTACCACACACACACACACACACACACACAAATTTTTACTAATTCTTCAATCAGGCTTTAACTTGAAAACCTCTCTTGAAGTACTAATTACACATTAAAGGTGACTCTGAACTACATTATGATATGAAACTACAATGCACCAATAAAAATATATAAAAATTAAAAATATCCACCACCTGTTAAATAGATAAATCATTATACACACCCCTCTGTATGTCTACCTGATCATATCTTCCTAGAACTAACTGGTATCTTGATTATACTTTCATTATTCTCACATATTCGATTTTTAGAATAGGATACTTTTAAATAAACTATGATGTATCTATATTTTTAAAAGTGACCTTACACTTAATTTAGTATAGATCTTCTCCCTTTATTTTGCTGAGAACAGGAAAATTAAGAGCCGGGTATTCTGGAGCACCCCTGTAATCCCAGTACTTGAGAAGCTGAGACAGGAGGGTTGCAAGATTCTAGACCAGACTCAGCAATTTAACAAGACTCTTAGCAACCTAGAAAGATTCTGTTTCAAATACTAAAAACCAAAAGGTCTGGGGATATAGTTCAAAGTTAGAATGCCTCTGGATTCAATCCTCAGTAACACACACACACACACACACACACACACACACACACACATACACACGTAAGATAGAGGCAAAACCCTGGGAATAGTATCTATCTCTAGATTTTTATTCCAATAATTTTAAAACATACTAAGTTTTCTGTAGCAATGCTTGTTTTATCTGATGAAACTGCCATCTCACTGAGAAAAAAAAAAGTTTTATTTTTCCTCTTCCTCTTCAAGATAAATTTGTATTTCCCCATATCCATGTAAAAATATTTACCTTAATTGCCCAAATTACTTGTATTACATAGAAAATACTTCTAGCTTTTGAGTAGGAAGGTCATAACCAAGAGCTCTGTGTAGATTCCAGGAATTAGTAGAACCCTTCCTCTAAAGCAGACCCAGTTAATATTTATTGCTATAGAACCTGTCTGAGTACCATTTTAAAAGTTGGGTCAAACTAGGAGACCACAGTGAAGTGCCACTAAAGTAGAGATCCATGAGCCCAGGTAAACTTCCAGACAGCCTGATGTCATGCAATTGCAGGCTGAAGTGGCCGTGCTAAATTTGACTGAGAGACAACCAAGCTCAGCAAACTGTGGTACCAGGTCTAAAAGTCAAACCAAAAGCAAAGTAAACAACTAGTCTGGAAACTGAGTGAATTGAAAACGTCTCTCCAAAAGAATTGGAAAGTGAGAAAAAACAGAAGTCGGAATAGATATATAGTGATGGAGATGAATAGAAATAATAAATGCGTGGAGACATTCTCTGTGACACCAAGTCTGTAAGACACTCAGGAACAGGCACTAAAAAGAACCATGTGAGCTTGGAGGGAACCATACAGATCAGGATGAATAAGAGGATTGGTTAAGCTGTTTATCAAGAATAATATATTAATTATTCAACTTCTAAGCTACTCCAGGTCCTGGTCCCTCAGCCATGGCTCCTTTTCCTACAGTTAGGAAAAAGTTGACTTTTATTTGCAATACCAACTCCATGTCAACATTAAGAACCAATCCTGAACATAGAAGTCTAAGAAACTCAACAATCAGTACTTTCACTATTGTGGGTAATTTGCCCCTTCACTTCAGTAGCTGAGTTTCTGGCTTATTCCTCAGGTTGACTCGATCTTATCATCATGCCTCAAAATGGGCCTGGTTGGAAATCCTGCTTTGTCCTTGCTAATCCTCCAATAGCTGTCCTGCACCTGAAAGTCAGATCTCTACCTAATTTCTGGCTTTTGCTATCACCCAAGGAATCCTGGAGCTCTTGGCTGTGCTCCGCATGTTAGGCAGAGGCATTTGTTTGCTTCAGTTGGTGTTCTCTCTGATGTTTGATGATGTCTTGAATAACCTCTTACATTTTATTTTACTTTCTTTTATTTCCTTGTTTTCATTTTTTACTTTTCTTTTCTCTCTACTTTTTAATTTTAGGAAGTCTCCTATATAGTCCTTCTTTCTGTCATACTCGGTTCCCTGTTCCAACACTACCTCTTCCCCAATGCCAAGCTCTTTATTGCAGCAGCTCCTTCATCCTAACTGGGTACTTCTTTACTTTGTCAGTAATTAGGCTTTCAGGCCAAGATCAGATTCCAGCAGAATCACTTATATGATGTCCTCAGCCTCAGTGGAGTCTTGAACTTGGAAAGAGAGTAAAAATACACTAACACTCAAGCCCTAAGAAGTAGCCCTGCTTAACACTTTCCCTGTGATTTGCCCCCAAACTATGATGTGTTGTCCATTTGCCATCAAGAAGAAAGAAATATTCTCAGTAACTAAAAAGGATAAGCTATAAAATACTTTAGGTCATGGTAAGTATATGAAGCACATGATTTTAAAAAGAGCTCCATTAAAGGTAAATAGGGAGTGACCTTGATATGATTGTGTAAGTACATCATGTACCTTAGGGTGTCCCTCACTGAACTGAACGTGAGGGGGAGGGAGGGCGAGGGAGCGCGGTGGGAATTGGGGAAGGGGTCAAATGAGAATTGTGTGCAAAAATGTTGTTAACAACTTGTACTTAACAAAGATGTATGCTATATTGCACAAATTACTACAATAAAAAATAAATTTAAAAAAAAGGTAAATAGGGACTTAATTCCCAAAGCACACCTGGATGTGGCTTACACATGCTGTGCAGCACACAAGTGTAACTTTCTGGAATGACACAACATAACCCAGGATATAAGGGGCAACACACAGGCACCAGGACCAAGGTGCAAAGCCACGGCCTGATAGGCACCATGCAGGTGTAATGTCTGCCACAAGCTGTAATGCCTTAACAACCAACTGGAGTCCTTAGCAACATGAGGACTATAATTGTCAGCATCTGAGACTAAAATTTGTGCTCCTTCTGCCAAGGCACCTCATCACCTGGCCATTCTGACCATCAACAATGAGGTTGAATGCTGACCAGGCCAGCTGTGCTGGGAGCTGTCAGACAAGCCTTCATCTTCAGTTCTGTTTGGGCACTGGTTAAGACCATGCTTGAAGATCTGGAGCAGACTCACAACTGCCCTAGTCCTGAGGCCATGACAACCTCCTGAGCTCTGTGGTACATGGACTGCCAAACCTATTTTCCAACTAATATGTCCCTCCTTTTCTGTACTAAAATATAAGTTGTATAAAGTTTGCATGGAATATTAATGATTAAAGAACCTGTCTTGGTCACAATTACAATAAAGTTCTTGAAATGACTGAGACTGTTTTTGGATTGTTTTCCACAATCTATCTCTGTTCAGAGCAATAAGAAGCACCTCCAAATCTCAGAGTTTTAAAACAAATAAGCAAATAAAAAAGAAAGACTTATTCCTTGCTCAGACCTTATACTCATTTTGGATTGGTAAGAGCAATCTGCTTACTATAGTCACTGCTGGCCTCAGTATACTGGAAAAGCCACTATCTTGAGTATCCCCAAACTCTATGACAGAGGAGAAAAGAACAGTTTTATGTGCCTCACACAGGTTACCAAGTATTCAGCCAGGATGTGGTACTACTTCTGTTCAAAAAGTATTCACCAGAATTAGTTACTTAACCTCACCCAAGTCCAAAGAGGTCCTCCAAAGTGCAAATGACACTTTGCTTTGAATAGGGAGAACTGAAATTTTGGGGCAGAACTAATACTACCAGTGTCCAAGCAATTAGCCCCAAGATCTAACTATGCTAGAATAAGGAAAAGCAGGGAGGAAAAAAGAGAAGAAAGTGAAAATAAATCCCAGTCCTCAGAATGTAAAATATAGCAGTGAACTACTAAAGTGGTAAAGGCAGACAATAACAATTGCAGAAATTAGACACATCTTTACTGACAGAAAAGAAGTGACAGCAAAAACCAGCAGTAGCCACTAGAACACACGGAAGTATAGTAAAGTGAATGCAATGGCAGGCCAAGTCCTCCACAGTCCAATAATCTCCAACTAGTGTTGCTAATCAAAGTTAGTGTCAACTGGTGTTCCTAACAATTGAAGTTAACAGGAAGACCAGGCCATTAAGAGGAGCTAAATTACATTAATTTCATTCTGTCCATAAGACATGCTAACAGCTTCAGTGTCCAATCTGGAAACTGAAAGTTTTGGGGAAATGGTTTACAAAGCAAAGCTGGTTTAAAGAATAGGATGGGGGAGATCTATGGGGCACAGATGCACTTTCCTGTCACATCAGTGGAATGAGGAACAGTGCATGTGAAGAGACATTTGTCCTAGAGCTAAAGTTTAGAATTCAAGGAATTCCATTTCCAATCACAATTGCTAAGTGATCACTCATTTCAAAATCATCTTGGAATGAGATAGCAGAGAAATTCGAGGGACCAGAGCTTGTAGATCAACCCTATTCTAATAAAGTACAGTGTACCTGAAAGTCTGCTTTTGAAATCTATTCCATTTAGGAGAATTTGGAATTATATTCCAGCTGGGTGACTTTTAAAATTCTGAGATGATCCAATCTTCAATAATTCCATGGACTTCATGAGTATCAGATGAGGAATCTTTAGCTTCTAGTTTAGATAAAGTTGAAAAATAGACAATTTATTATGGGCCCTCTAAAGATTTCAAACTAGACAAGTGTGATGGCACATGCATGTAATCCCAGTACTAGGAAGACTGAAAAAGGTAGATCACAAGCTCTAGACCAGCCTCAGAAATTTAGTGAGACCCTTGAAAACTTGGATAGACCCTGTTTCAAAGTTAAAAAAAATAATTAAAAGAACTGGGGGTATACTCGGAGGTAGAAAACCCTTGAGTTAAATCCCCAGCATCCCCCTCCCTAAATTTTTAAATTAGGAATGGATAATTATACCTTAACAAGTTCTGTATTTAATTACATAAACATAACAATGAGTTTATAAATGATTTGGAGATGTAATTGTTTGGATTTAGAATGGCAGGAATTGGTTGCTACAGAGAGGTGCCTGGTGGTGTGGCCTTGAGTATGATATAGTCTCTCTTCCCCCTGCTCTCTCTGCTGCTGGTCTCTGTGATATTAAAGCAGAGTCTTGCGCTCTCCCTCTCTCTGCTTCCTGCCTCCATACCTGAGCTCTGCAGACCTTGCCTTATATTAACTGAACCTCCAAATCTCCAAAAATCATGATCAAATGAATCTTCCTCCCTCTAAGTTGTGTGGTTAGTCATTTTGTATTATAGCAGTGAGAATGTTGACGTTAACAGAGACATGGGACCTTCAGCTCTTGTATCTACAGTCATTCATACCTCTCCTATCTTTAAGAATGGTTTTAAATATGACAAGTTCATGACTTTTTAAAAGAAAAAGTATTAAAGCTAAAACAATACAAAAGGGTCAAAGAAATCCTTAGGTAATGATATGAAAACATCTTTAAGATGAATGTTTGGGGTGAAACAAAAACAAGATGCAGAGCAGGGTGATGAACTTGCTATGCTACTCCATAAAAGGGATGACAGCCAGTATGTATTGCTGTTTACTTGTATATGTATAAAAATATTTGGAAGAAGATAAATATGTAATAACTATTCATTCAAAGGTATTGGGTGGGGATGAGTACTACAGAATAAAAATTGGTAGGATGAAGAAAGGGATTAGAATGAGAAAGAATTTTTCCAGTAAACACACACACAGACACAGACACACACATGCATGTGCACACACACACACACACACACACACATAATTTTGATCTTATACATATCTTAGATATTCAAAAATTTTAAGATATAGTATGTTACAATAAAATGAATTACCCACTAATAAAAAATAAAATAAAACAATGGTCAAGACCAAGTAACAAAGTTGGTTTACGGTTGGGTGTTGGGATATTTGGAGACAATAAGCATGGTGATTTAAAGCTCAGTAACACTGTAAAGACATACAATATTTTCTAAAAAGTCCAACTTGGTTTCAGTACCTAATTCTGATGGTTTATGATATTTGATAAGCCAAACGAAATGTAAGTGGACATCAAACACATTTCACTTTCCTCAAGAATGATTCTAAGGACTTTTGAAGAATTGGAAAGTCGTGTGTTAGAGCTTTATAGTTTCTGTATAATTTGACCAATTCACCAAGTTAAGGAGTTTGAGAAATAGCCCATGGATGCTGAATTACAGCGGTGCAGGTCCTTGAGAAAAGTTATGGTTTAACTGAGCCATAGTTTATCTGAATGGACTCAGCCTTATAAATCTGCCCTGTGGTATGCTCACTTAATACAATGTTTTAAAAGAGAAGTGGAGGACAATAAAGCATCCCACAGTCCTGAAATTCTGACATGTTTTTTGCCATTTAGAATCTTCTTACATAACATCCTAAATCCCTCACATTTCCAGCACATTATTGCTGCCTTACTTAAGAAGTGTTACCTCCCTGGAATACCACAATTCCATGTCTTCAATCATCTAAGTCTTTCCTTCAAAGTTCACATAAAATTCTATCTACTCTCCTCATTATTCTCTACAATTTGGGATGTCTGAAGGCTCTTATCAAGGTCATTGGTGTATCCAGACACCAATTTTTCACACATCATTTGCCAACACACCCCGAGATTACAAAGAGTTAGAGTAAGACACCAGCTTTATTTGAAGCCACTGGGTTCAAGTTTTAAGACCATTATCATAAGCAATATGGACACCTGACTTTCAAAACTAATTGTCTATAAAGCACAGTGGCAAAAAAATGCATACTTATGAGGGAATTCTGATCAATACTTGGTTTGTAACATATTTTTTACTATATAATGTGTTCTCTACTCAATAAATATCCATAAAACAAAAGAATAAACACCATTCGTTTTCATACAAAAATTCCATGAAAATGAAAATTTATTGAAACCATATCATTATATCTAAATTTGAGATAGTTTTTTCTTTTTCTGATAAGCCAGTGATAACTCCTTCTGAAAGAATCCCCACCATGCAACATTAAATTACAGTAAGTATGGACACTGATTTGCATGCATATTTAGAAAACTGTGATTATCAAATCAGTTAGATGGAATTCTTAGTATATTTGGGATATCCTTAAATGCTCTCATGTGAGATCTCTGATTACAAAGTAACTTATCTTCTCAACAAATTATTATCTCTCAAGGTGCGGACTTTATCTTCTCTCTCCTTGAATCCCCAGTTCTGTCTTAATGAAGTAATATAAGACAAAGGAAGGGAAGTTGACATTAAGTGACTATGTGATTACTCAGAATCGAATAGATTTTTATAGAAACATTTTTATCAATCACCATAGCATCAAGGGATATACTACAGCAAGACTCTTTCCTTTCACAAGACTAGACACTTTCCATTTCTTGCTTTGAACTTGGAAATGAGTCAGTAGAATGAAAGAGAGTATTTGGGTGAGACCTTCCCTGAATCAACCTTCACCTCATTGTTTTTCAAAGCCAATCTCTTAGAGCCTCATCTACCGATATTCTCATAGCTGGTTCCATGTTATCATCCACTTAAGGCTCTATAGGCAAGCTTTTGGCCATACATCATTACTAAGCATCACCCCATTGTAACACTCTCACTAACAATATTCCATCTTTATTGTGCAAGAGCTAACCTAAGCCAGACATGGTGGTGCATGCCCATAATCCCAGTGTTTGAGAGGCTGAGACAAGATGATCATAGGATGGACACCAGTCTGGGCAATTTAGCAAGACTTTCAGCAACCTAAAAGAGAACCTGTTTCAAGGAGCAAAAAGTAAAAAAAAAAAGCAGGAGGAGGAGGAAGAGGAGGAGGAGAGGAGGAGGAGGAAAGAATGGGTTAATCTAATGTGATTTTGCACTATGGTATAGTCACAGTTCAGTCAGGGAGATATTAGTTGTTAATAGTGTTGAGTTATAACCAAATTAAATTCAAGTAGCAACACCTGATATGAGGAAAGACCCTTCTTCATTTTAATCATTGTTTGGTAAAAAAATGATAGTGGTTGAAGTTCAAATTATTAACGCAAAAAGTATTTTATTAGAAAACATCTGGCTCAAGCCTTACTTTTAGAAAAGAGACTAGAGGCTTGGGGAAGTTGAGCTCACTTGTACAGTAGAGGATAGTTTCACAAGTCTTTCAATTTAATGAATACTGATTATTAGAGGATCATGTCATGCCTTCTAGCAACAAAGTTCAAAAGAAGTAATCAAATTAAGTGACACAAATGTGATAATTAAATTAAAGAAAATATGTGAGGTCATTTGAATTTGTTTTTATATACTATTTTTATTTATACTGGAAAATAAAAGGCAGGCATATTTATTAATCAATGAAGTATAACACTTCTTCCTTTTCTGGTAAATTTACTTTTCTATGATTTTGATTTTGTTATTTGAAAAAGAATTTGAAAAAGCTAGAGATGTAGCTCAGCTGGTAGAGCACTTGGCTAGCTAGCATGCATAAGACCCTGAGTTCAATCCCATACTGAAATAAAATTAATAAAAACATACAAAAATTTTAGGTGAGATTATGTTTAAATATCAGCTTTTTAAAATACATATAAAATTTCTGTTATATCATTCATAAAAAAGGATGGTCTCTACATGCTCATGGTAATATAATAGTGAAATTGCCCTAAAATTAATTTCTGAACCCTGTATTTGTTTCCAGTTTCATGTTTATAGTAATATAATTAACTGCAGAACAAGAGTTGTATTTTAGAATCACTGTTTCACACATGCTTGAGATATGTAAGAAAAGCTTAATATACCTACAGAGATTTGCAAAGCCAAGCAAGTCTCTTATGGCTAGAGACAAGTTAAATTCAGTTGAAATTATAATTCTCCATTCCACTTACAAACACGTATCAGAATTAACATGCTTTCTAAGCTTCAGTGGTCTGAATAGTTTATAGCAGTCATTGCAAAAGAATCAATTTTTCTTTAAAAGACGCAAGATAGTTCTTTTCCTTCTGGAACCATTATTCTTAAGAAGTAAATATAAATTCATTACTTTAATAATGCACACAGGCAATTTCCAATAAAATGGGAGTTATGCAGAGACATTGAACAGAAAGTATATTCTATCATGGTTTAACTAAATGGAGCTCAGTCTCTGAAAAAAAAGTTAACTATTGTGATTAGAGTGAGTTTAATAGATACCCAACTTTTGCAAAATAATATAGCCCAAAGTTATATTAGTTTCCAGAAGCCAGTATATATATGGTATATAGATATATAGATTAGATATAGATATAGATATTACACTAGAGTAATACATATTTAATACATATTACATATGGAGCAATATATATACATATATAAATAATATAGGTATTACTCCATAGTATATAAGTATTACTAGCTGTATATATTAGGAAGTAATATATATATGGTATTTTCTAGAAGCCAATATGTGTGTGTGTGTGTGTGTGTGTGTGTGTGTAGTGAGGGCTTTTAATCTCCAATCAAAAACAGATTAATAGAAGAAATTACCTATTCCCAAAACTAATGTAAGCTGCAGGAAGCAAGATCTTCCACTGTGAAGAGGAATTTGCTGATGTGTTGGAAGGAAAAAACATGTTGGGTAAAGTTAACTCAGAAAAAATGAAATAATTCTAATCAGAAGAAAATGCAGGGCTAAATGTTTAAAAAGTCAATAAGGAAAAAAATAGAAAACCATTTCTTATTATCGTTAAAATAAAGGTGGAATAATTTTATCTGTTGCAAAATACAGCTAAGGGACTCTATTAAGATATAGCAGATAGTAGCTCCCAAGTATAAGCGTGGCCTTCTAGTCCTTTTACTGTGAATAGCATTGCTATTCACAACAATGTTTTGAGGGTTATATTTTTATTCATTTTTTGAGACTAGAAAATTTTCAATCATAGAGTATAAATAATATACATAATTCCATGTAGCTATTAACTGGAAAATTGAGATTCATATTCAAATAAACTGATGCCAGTGTCAGTCTCTAAATCTCTAAAACATCCCATGTTGAAATCCACATTTTTAAATGATTAAGTAGAGATCTATATGCTAGAAAAAGTCAATATACAAAAAATGCTGGGAACTAATGATTACAGAAAAAAAATTAGAGTCAGAGAAACCCAATCTTAAATCCCATTTCTGTCACTTACCAGCACAGTATATCAAGCAAATTAATGGATTATTGGCTTCTCAGTTTCTTCATGTATTGATTAAATCCTAGTTATTAACATTTACTCTCAATCCACTTTAGGAACTGTGAATAATCACATTTGGACTCAATAAAGTATATAGATATAAATATTGAAGATGCCAAAATAATATGTTTCAGAGCATGAAAGAAATGGAGCTGAATATTTATCTAACAAGGAGAAAATTCTGGCTAAGGACTAGACCTGTATACTTCTGTCCTGCTTATATTTTTATTTTATATCAAAATATTTCTGTGTTAACTTTGTCATTAAGTTTGATTTTAACTATGAGTTATTAATTCAGGAATTAACCCTGTTTCATTATTTTAATTTTTTATTTAATAAAGACAAAATAAATGACAGTTTATTATAAGCACAAAACTGCTAAGTGTCTTTGAAGCAATCTCTTCTTCCTCTGTACAATACAGTGGAAGTTAGGAATTTTTTTCATGTACATTCTGAATATTAACCAGTTATATGCAAGCTTATTACAGTAGAATCAAGAAACTAAATAAACATTCTTACTTTTTATGCTTTACTTTTGTTCTGATTTCTTCTATTTTTATTTCATGGGACAGAAATGGCTTCATTTTTATCCCAAATCTAGGGGAAAAAATTCAGATGTTTTTTATGCTCTGAAAAGGCCATTAATCTGAATGTTTTATTTTGCATATTAAATTATAAATATTTAAAATTAAATCAGGTGTCTTGCATCTAAATTAATATTTGTGATCTTACTTTAAGTCAATTAAATTTGGGGAGACTTCTAACTTTGTTTAGATCACAGTAAGATGCATAAATTTAACAAATGATTTTTGAATGGTTAAATACATCATACTATTACTGCACTGAAATTGCAAAATTTCCCTGAGTAGGAAATTTTCTAATATAATTTTAATTGACTTGACAGTGAATTTGGTCAGGGAAGTTAATATATTTTAATTCTTCAAAATTTATTATAAATATTTAGTATGTATAAAACATTATTTCACACACATATGCACACATTCATTTGTTCACTTTTCTATGTATCTCTATGATATATTTACCTGACACTGCTCTACAAATCAATTGGAAATAGCATGACAAAATCTTTTGGAAACTTGTAACTAAGGTTTGAACAGCTGCCCCATGGCTTCTCAAGGCAATTAGTGCTTGTGGTAGTATCTGAAAGGTCGGAAGGGGCAAAGGAGGAATGTTTGGAACAACATTATATTATAGTTGGTCATGACAAGAGGGCAGTTCAGAGCTTTTACGAGACTGACTCTGTAGCTCTATATCCCCTGCTATTGACATGCTTACCATGGACTAGTTTTTCTTCTTTTCAAAGTATTCTTAGCTTTACAAAAAAAAAAAAAAAAGAAAGAAAAGTCAAATAGAGCAAAGTGGATAAAGCTGGAGATAAAAACAAGAGCAGAGCCTTTCCCCTATAACCACGTGTAAAAGAGGCATTATGAGAGCAGGTGCTCAGTGGCCTGGATTTAGCTAAATTTAGTTCTGCCAATGACTCACTGTTGAGAAAGGTTGACCTATTCAATTTTAAAAATAGTTTTTTTTGAATACACTGGACCAAGGTGAAGTTGACCTGATATCACACATTAATGACATAGGTTTTTGTTTAACTCCTTTTTTTTTCTGTAACTTGCTCAATTATAGAAGAAAGTAGCAAATACATCTACATTTTATTTATGTTCTCCTCCACCCCTTGTCTGGCCCTTGTCTGCAACTTACTTCTCTAACATTGGCCAAGCTCTGCTCAGTTGGGAGAAAGACTGTGTATCCTTCTGCTTGCTTGAAGATAGCAGGTTGGTTGTTGTATCTATCAATTTGTTCTCTCCAGTGACTTACAGTGTAGAAGACAGCAAGGCCTCTCCCTGTCAATGCTCACGTGTTGGAGTGGCAGTCAGAAGACCCCCTGTGTATTTAATACAGCAAAGTAAATTTTCTAGAACTCCCCTCAGTGGTCTTCCATTGGTTTTATTGACTGGGTTTTGTAACATCATTCCTAGCACAGAGAGTACAATGTCTTTAACATCTCATATTATCACAGCTCAAACAAAATACTGATCTACTGACATTTGTACAGCAGCCAAAGTGTATATGTAATTTAGATAAACTATTTCTCATTTAAGTCTCACTACATTTAAATCTAATTCATCTGCTTCTTATGTTTGCTGTGAGTTGACACATACATGACTTCTTATTTCTCCCCCTTTTCAGGATGTTTTGTTACTTCTCCTCTTCTAAGATGTTTCTTTTCTAAACTGACGAGCATTTGAAACTGCCTCCTCAATACTTTATGTTTTTTTGTTTTGTTTTGGTTTGGTTTTTTTTTTTTTTCTTTTTTGGTACTGGGGATTGAACTTAGGGGTATTCTACCTCCGAGCTACACCCCCGTCCCCAGTTTTTATTCTTTATTTTGAAACAGGGTCTCACTAAGTTGCAGAGTGCCTCACTAGGTAGCTGAGGTTGGCCGCGAACCCAGATCCTCCAGTCTCAGCCTCCCAAATGATGGTTTTGCTCACCTTTCTCAAATTATTAATCTGTTCTGTGAAACAATTGCTTCTTCTGTTTTGTATTTTCCCTTCAAATTCATCAAATTAAAACCAGAATCACATGCTTGTAATCCCATGCTTGTAATCACATGCTTGTAATTTGGGAGGCTGAGACAGGAAGATCTGTGTTCACTGCCAGCCTCAGCTACTTAGTGAGGTCCTCTGCAACCTAGTGAGACCCTGTTTCAAAATAAAGAATAAAAAATAGGGCTGGGGGTGTAGCTTGGAGGTAGAATGCCCCTGAGTTCAATCCCCAGTACCACAAAAAAAAAACAAAAAAAAAACAGAACGATGAAGATAAGATAGAACCTTATTCTTCAACTAGAGAACATTCTAGAAATTGACACGTTCAGCTGAACATGTTGGCACACACGCTTGTAAGCCCAGCATGTGGTAGGTTGAGACAGGAGGATTACAGCTTCATTCTCAGCCTCGACAACTTAGGTCTTCTGCAACTTAGTGAGACCATATTTCAAAATAAAAAGTTAAAAAAAACAAAAAGGTATGAGGAGTGGGAGTGCAGCTCAGAGGTAGAATGCCCCTGGGTTCAATCCCCAGCACCAGCATAGAAACAAATAATGGGCGTGTTCTTTCTTTAATAAGAGCCATAGCCTAGTGTGCTTCAATACCTGAACCTATTTCTTACTGATCTCTTTGGCTTTTCTATATTAGATTGATAGGAGACTCATGCCAATCCATTTATCTAAATATTCAAAAGTTTTTTCCTCTTTTCCTTCCAAATATCTAGATTTATTAAAAATCAGTTTGAAAATTCATAAAAAACTTCCATAGTCTTATATTCTTCAATGCTCAGATGTACACACATGCACAATCATGCTCCTTTCATTAATGATTTTAACCAATCAGCTCATGTAAAACTCTTATAAAAGTTAGAATACTCTTAGTTTCTATTCTCTTTTGAACAATTACATTATGTCAGACATTCTGTTAAGTACTTTATGTAAATAATTACACTTAAATGTCAGACATTCTGATAAGTACTTTATGTAAATAATCATGTTTAATTTTGTCAATAGTCCTACAAGACATTATTATTATTACTATTTCTTTTTTTTACAGAAATGAAAATGGATAATAAAATGGTTAAATGCCTTCTTAAAGTTATACAATAAGTTGAAGGACATGTCAAACTCTAATTCCAGAATGTGTAATTGAAAATTCTGAGCTATTAATGAACCATATACATGGCCTAAACTTTGCTTTATTTTTTTCTGGAAGTGCAAATTCAGGTGAAGGACTACAAGAATGAATATCAAGTAGCATAATTAAGGAAGAGTCGGTTCTTCCATTCATGAGGCCAGGCGCAAGGTTGGACACAAAGCTAGTTCAGAAATTAATGGGAAACATTATTTCCCCAAGAACGTAGTATGAAATGCGATAACAAACCCCGTTTCATATGACTTCTGTTTGCTCACCAATGATGCCTCCAGAAGTTTAGGCAGTTTCCATTTATTCCCAGGAAGACCTGTCTCCTTAGTCTTTTTGCCTCTTGAGAGCACCCAACCCTGGTTAATCCTGGATTGTCCCAAATCCCCTAGAAGCAGCAATTGCACCAAAATTAATTTCCTCTTTCCTTAAATACATTTCAGAATCACTCAACAAGAACCAAAACCTTATAAAAGATGCCCCCTCACTATCTTTGTCATCTGGCATCCCATAGTTTGCAGGAACCCTTTTGCTGCATCAAGTCAATAAATCTGACTCTGTCAGACTTCAGATCTGTACTTGGTGGGCTTTGGTTGATTAAGCCTTAACAGTGCGTAGTGAATTAGTACACATAAGTACTTTCCAGAGGAAGAAAAACAAATAGTCATTAAATATTTGAAGAATGCTTAGTGGATCTCATAATAAAAACACACATTAAAATGATATGCCACCACTTCCATTTGTCAATTTGGTAAAGATATTTAAAACTCTTTTTCTTCTTTTTTTGTGGGGCTGGAAATTGAACCCAGGGGCATTCTAGTGCAGAACAACACCCTTAGTTCTATTTAAAATATATAATAAGTTATATATAATTTATATAATTATGTGTAATAAATTATATAATATATAAATTATATATATATATATATATTTTAATTGGAAAACAGAGTCTACGGTCCTGAGAGCTGTGCTAAGTTCCTGACTGTCTTCAAACCTGTGATCCTCCTGTCTCAGCTTCTCAAGTCCTGGGATTATAAGCATGTGCCACACCTAGCTAGAACTCTTAAAGCTTCTGTATCATCATGATCTGGTAGTGAAGGAGGGGATGCATGTGTCTGCCCATACAGGCAAGTGGAGTTTGTGTTATTTCAAATTTTTCTGGAGAGAACTTTGAACTTTATTTATGGCAAAAATTTTATAAAAAATTAGCAAATGATATAGTTATTCCCAAATAGGCATTTAGTTAAAGAAACTATAGTATATGTGTAAATGAAATTTTATGTTAACAAAAAGCCTTTTGTAAGTTATTATTTAGTGACATGATACATTGATCAGTTATAAAACTATTGAACAATACAGGAGATCAAATATTTATTACAAGTTTTAAATTTATCTGTGAATGTATGGAGATTATATATATATATGTGAAGATTATATAATGTCACACACATACACACACACACACACACACACACACAC
>PVLC010022823.1:0-26314 GCA_004027655.1 Graphiurus murinus | reverse complement strand
CACGCTTGTAATCCCAGCATTCGGGAGGCTGAGACCGGAGGATCTGGGTTCGCGGCCAGCCTCAGCTACCTAGTGAGGCACTCTGCAACTTAGTGAGACTCGGTTTCAAAATAAAGAATAAAAAATAGGGCTGGGGGTATAGCTCGGAGGTAGAATGCCCCTGAGTTCAATCCCCAGTACCGCAAAAAAAAAAAAAAAAGTTTTAAATTTCCCTCTAACTACTGCTTTGGCTGTATCCCATAACTTTTTATATATGGCTTTTTAAAATATTTACTTATAAACCTTTTTTAACTTACATTATGATTCTTCCTCATAAGTTAAAATTTTTAAACTTCTAAAAGAAAAGTTTGGGGGGTTATATTTTGTTATTTTTAAATGAATTGCAATGTAGTGATATATAATGCAAGTTTATATGCTCCCAGTCATTTGAAATTAGTGAGATAATTGTGCAGTTCTGCATTTCTGCATATTTACGTTTCTATATATTCCCATCAGACGAAGCTTGATATTTCTCTTGCTCACATTTGTTGAGTACATATAACTGAGATGTATGAAAAAACAAAAATTTTTCTTGATTTGATTAATTACAATTTACCTATAATTCAGTAAGTATTCATTGAGTTTCTACGATTCATAATACACTCAATGAGCAGGGCCATAAGATATCTACTCCACAAATATGTATTAAACTCCTCACTTGCTATTATAATATGGAAGATAATATAAGCAAATGGATACAATATCTAATAAGAGGTATTAATGTCAATACACTCAATGAAGTCACAAAGATGAGACTGATTAAACTTGGGAGAACCTAGGAGTTCTTCCCAAACAAGGCAAATTTAAGTTATACCTTAATAGATAAATGGGAAGATTTTTACCAGCTATCCCCCTGACAAAGGATTAATATCTAGAATATACAAAGGACTTAAAAGACTTTACACTAGAAAAACAAATAACCCAATCAAGAAACGGTCAACTGAATTGAATAGACACTTCACAAAAGAAGAGATACAAATGGCAAATAGATAAATGAAAAAATGTTTGACATCATTAGCAATCAGGGAGATGCAAATCAAAACTACATTGAGATTCTCTCTAATCTCAATCAGAATGGCAATCATCAAGAAGTCAAATAACAATATATGTTGGCGAGGATGTGGGGAAATAGGAACTCTACTGCACTGTTCGTGGAATTGCAAACTAGTTGAGTCGCTATGGAGATCAGGGTGGAGATTCCTTAGAAAATTGGGAATGGATCCACCATAGGATCCAGCTATACCACTCCCGGGTATGTTTCCAAAGAGAAAACAGAGAACTAGAATAATACATGCATACCCATGTTCATAGCAGCACAATTCACAATAGCCAAATTATGGAACCACCCCAGGTACCCATCAACCGATGAATGGATTACAAAACTATGGAAAAGACATACAGCAATAAAGAATATGAAAATTCTACTCAGCAATCAAAATAAATAAAATACTGTCATTTGGAAGAAAATGGAAGGACATGGAGAACATTATGTTGAGTATAGCCAGTCACGTCAAGTGAAGGGACATTATGTTTTCTCTAATATGTGCAAGCTAGGGAATAACTGGGATACCAGAGAGACTCCAGATAATAGAGGAGAAACCTCACTGGAACTAGGGAAGTGGTCTAAGGGAAAGGGAGGGGGAAGACTGAGGTTCATTAATGGAAACACTAACATTGACTATGTATACATATATGAAAATACCAATGTCAGTCTCACTTCTCTGCATTGGGAAGAGGGGAGATGGGGAGGCAGATTTAAATTATGATGCGAGACTTATAATGGACCAATAAAAACACATTAAAAAAAGATGAATGGAAATTCCAAGAGTTAGAGAAATAGAAAGCAGAGGAGCAGGATTTTTTGTGTGGAAAAATCAGTGCTTGATATTAGAAAAATAATATCTCCACACAGCTGGATATTGATGTGTTTATGCAGAACAGTAGGAGAGAGGACGAACTCACATGTTGGAGTGTGAGTATAGATTCAAAATGTGCACAGGTGAAGTAGAGAGAGCACAGGCCTCAGGCTATATTCTAATAAGACGCTCTGGAGAAGGCAAGCTGCCAAAGCCATAAGTATTTTAAGAACAATCAGAAGTAAGGCAAAAGCTAGAGCATGTTTAAAAGATCCCCTGGCATTCCTATTAGAAAGCAATAAACTAGAAGGCTAAAAACAATTAGGAGAGCTGGGCGCGGTGACGCCCACTTGTAATCCCAACATTTGGGAGGCTGAGACTGGAGGATCGAGATTCGTGGCCAGCCTCAGCTGCTTAGTTAGGCACTCCACAACTTAGTGAGACCCTGTTTCAAAATAAAGAATAAAAAAATAGGGCTGGGGCCATAGCTCAGATGTAGAATGCCCCCAGGTTCCATCCCTAGTACCAAAAAAAAAAAAAAAAAATTAGGATAGGACTGGGGGAATGCTGTTTTCTTTTTTTTTGGGGGGGGGGGGTCAGCAGGAGGAGTTTCTCTAGGTATTGCAGTTAAACAATTTATAATACTTTTACAAATAGCTTCTAATGCATGAATTTAAAGTATATTATCTTAAACTATATTCTCTTAGAGTATGTTCTCTTAAAATAATGCTGAGAGATCTCATACTCCATGAGATAATGGGTATGTTAATTTGCTTGACCATATTAATTTGTATATAAAAATATCATATTCTATGCCTTAAGAACATACTAAAAATAATACCAGGGAGAAATATTAAGAAAGATGAAGTGAGGCAGGTATACATTCTCTAAATCAGTGATCAACAAATTTACCCCCATAGGTACATCTATTCCTTTTCTTCATAATTTAAATAAAAAATTTTATCTTAGCATATTATAATGATGCATAAGTCTTCTCATTGAATTATTATGATCATTATTATTATAAATTAAATCAAGTTATATTATGTTATAATTTTAGAAAAATATTAAATATACATGGTAAAATTTTATTAGAAATTCAACCCTTAAGAAAATAAATGGAGCTGGGTGTGGTGGTGCACACTTGTAATCCCAGTACTTGGGAGGCTGAGATAGGAGGATCGAAGGTTTGTGACCAGCCTCAGCAACTTAGAGAGGCCCTCTGCAAAAAAAAGTAGTACTGGGGTGAATCTCAAAAGTTGAATGCCCCTGGGTTCAATCTTCAGGAACACACACACATACACACACACACACACACACACACACACAAAATGAATGGACTTTTTTCTGTTTGCTTATGGATTTATTTGAATGTATTTTACTTATTGCTATAATTATTTACATGTGTAAATAATGAGGAAAATTGATTACATAAATAATTTGACAAAAATAGACAGTGTTTGTCATAGCAATGTCACTTAATTTGTTGAATGCCTTCAGAATTATATATCATAAAACATGTAGACAACTTTCAACAAAAAATATTTTTATTCATTTGCCAGTGGGCAACCCAATTATTTTTAAAAAAAACAAAAACAAGTTTCAAATCATCTGACTCACCAAAGGATTTCTTACAGTCATTGGTGAATCATTTACTTTCCCATTTTCTGGGAAATGTACCAGAAAAAAAAAATTAACCAAGACTTACCAAATTATACTTGTAGCTCTTTTGCTGGAATTATCATATTAACATAATATGTTTAGGAAGAGTTGGAAATATCAAAATGCTGTTAATTTTAAATATGTGCTTTTTAGTACATTATGTTTTAAGAAATTATTTAACTTGCAATGTAAATCTATGTATTTTTAAATTGCAGATTTAGCATGTTAAATTTATTAATTTTGTTATAAACTTAAAGGGTAAATCTAATTCTCATTATCAAGCCAAAAAAATATATTCAGTCAAATAGAGCGTGAGTTCATTTTTCAAGTAAAATAAATATTTTAATTCCTAACCCCATGACAATTGGTCACTCCTGATCCCAACTCTAAGATAGGTCAGGAATAGGAACATGAATGAGATGTTTGGGTGAACTCCTTATCCATGCTTTCTATTCAGCTCTCTCGGATTTCTTCTCCCAAGAATTCAGGTTTATAAAGTTGAAGAAGTGTAATCTGGGTAAGGAAATATGAGAGAGAACAACCAACATGACTTCTACCAACCGTAGATAAATTATTGTTAGAAACAGGACTTTCAGATATATTATTTCAATAAAGAATTCATAGGAAGACTAAGAATCAGGGAGTCAATTTCTTTAAAACTAGGGTGACTATAGTATATATTAGTCAAACCAGGATACTTTGAGAGTAAAAGGGGGTGAGAGTAACTATTGATCAGTAATGACAGGTATAAACAGGAGTGGTGCTGGGTAAACCAGGAGATGTCTGCTCACCTCATTGAAACTTTCTGTGCCTGGATCAACTTTACAAAGTCTTCATGTGTGGAAGGATATTGTGATGGGTTGCTTGTGTTTTATAATAGACTTATAACCAGACTCTGTATATAATATTTTCATGGTCTCTATTTTACAGATAATGAAAATAAGCAGAGCAAGATAAATGTGTCCGGGTCTCTGTTACTCCTAAATAATTTGAACCTAAGGCTGTCAGTCAGCAGAGTTCTAAGACTGTGCCCTTTTAAATTCTACTGTGAACCTCTTAAGTGGCATAAGCAAACATCATCAGGAAGTAAGGGAGCCTGGCACTTTATAGATTTTCATTACAAAGGAATTATTTTTCTGATTCATTCTTTGATTCACAGTTTTGTATTATTTATTCTATTTGATTTATGAATTGAGACCCTATTATATACTCAATGCAATGTTAGAACTTTAAAAACTGCTCGAGTACATGCTTACCGCTGGGCTGGACCATAGGTCTTACCTTAAGGAAGAAAAGCTCAGAAAAGAGAGATGGTGTGATCAGGGTTACCAGCTAGAATGTGAGAAGGCTTAGTTTCAACCTACTTCTTTTGATTGCAAGTTCCCAGAAATGTGTAGCATCAATACAGAAATAAAAGTAAAGTATGGATGATGTTGTAGAAATTCTATCTACATTTCAATGGGCGTATGGCACACATAACTTCAAGTTTCCCAGGAATTCACATTAAAATGTAATCTATAGTATCATTAAAACGTTTTTATATAACAGCCCGAACATGAATAATGATAAATGAGACTTAAATGCTGTCTCTATCATAGAAGAGCTGCTCAGTGTTTTTGGACTCAAGAATGCTGTTGTTTGCAATTCTCAGTATTTTGATGACAAGCAGCCCAAAAGCTCAGAGCAGCAATTTAATATTTGAAAATCAACCATAGTAGATTAAAGAATTTATGTTCCTTTTTATAACAATACCTCCAGAAAATGTTTATAAGGAAAGTTATCTGGGTCGAGTTTCTGGTGTGCTTATTATGAAAACAGTTGTTAATCACCACCTGTGAAAAAAGAATTTTTTAATCTAACTTCAAATTTTAATGCAATTAGATTTGCTAAGTCATTTAGCAAGCTCCTTTCTCTACCTTGTCATTGAAATATGTCTTAAAAATAAAGATCTTGACTGTAGTTTTATATATATATATACATATATATACATTTATTAAATTTATATAAAGGCCATGATGGGTGAGTTTTATTGGTTTCATCAGATATGAAACTCCATTCCCCTTTATGACATTAACTATCTCTGGCTGAATTTTCAGAAATAGAGTGATAGATTTTCCCTCAATACCTCTCTCTCTCTCTCTTTCTCTCTCTCTCTCTCTCTCTCTCTCTCTCTCTCTCTCTCTCTCTCTCTCTCTCTCTTTTTCACACACACATACACACACACACACACAAAATACAAAATACACATACAAATACAGGGTAAAGGGTAGGAAATTCAAGGGCTTCACAATATTGGCTTTTTTTTTATATTCCACAAATACAAATACACATACAAAATTAGCATTTGAAAAACTCACTTTGTGTACTATCCTAGGGATATAACATGAGATGCCTACACTCAAGTCATTAAAAAAATACACTGCAGTGTGATATAAAATGAATCCATAATATTTTATGAGAAAGGATCATTGTTAAACATAAAAGATTGATTTATCTTTTTCTTCTTTGAAACTTTTCTCCATGAATTTTGCCTAAAACAGTTATCAAGAAGTTATAATCAATTAAATTAAGGTAATGTCAGCCATTCTATTTAATTTTACAGAAATTTTGTGAGTGCTAAAGCAAATGCACTGACTGCCAGATTATACTTCCTAAAGTATCACTGTATTTTATTCTATTCTTTATTGGAAACTTGTTTCTCTACTTCCTACTACATATGAGTTATTTCCAAACTCCTTTTTAAAATCTGATTCTGATCAACAGATAATATTTTGTTTTACCAATTTCCAATGTTAACACCCAGATACCTTTTCCATTTCCGGCCCTATTCCTTTTAAAGAAAATATTTGTGGAATATTTAAAAAAAACCAATATTGTGAAGCCCTTGAATTTCCTACCCTTTACCCTGCTATGGCCACAGACACCCTTTATATATACTTGTTTGGTGAGAAAACAGAGATTACAAACATTCACATTCTATTACTAACTAGGGACTGGGCTTTAACCCCCTTGCTGCATCCTGAACCAGTCTAGACCACACATGCATGACAAGGACTACTCAAAGAGACAGGATAAGGAATGGAGAGAGGGAGCTCCTTTTTAACCACATAAGCTGCATGGAATCTTTTAAGCTCAGAAGACTTAAGAAAAATCAATAACCAGAATAAAGGCTATGCTGTACTTTACCATCCTTTCTCAAGTCCCATCAAAAGGTCTGCCTTCTACTATGGCCCAGTACTCTTTTTTTTCTGTGATAGAAGAGAGATGGCCTTGAACAACCTCAAGAAGGAAGCATACATGGGCAACATGTAAAATTTTTCCTTTCAAGGTAAAATCTGTAAAATGCTACCACGTTAAGTAAAATGTTATTTGATGGTAGTCGTTCCTACATTTGTTCAGTGAATTTTCACCGAGCACCTACTGTGTGTTATGCCTTGTTCTTGGATAGAGTAGGGCAGAAATAAACAAAGACCAACCAAATAATTGAAAGTGAAAAATCAAAAGCAGTTCATTCCGAGTTTCCTATGGCAAAGGTCACCACCACTAATGTTCTGGCAGAGACTCCAAGGTGGGCAGAGGAGTGGGAAAGATTTATGGTAGAAAAGTAGGAAAGTGTAAGGTGTGCCTCAATTGGAGATTGTTTGCCTGTGGGAGCTGTCAGGGGGCAGAACAGAAGTTAGGCATCCTATGTGATTGCTTTGGGATACATATTTGAATTTCCCTGGTTGGTTCTATGTTGGAAACAGAGATAACAATTAGAAGAGATGTCAGTTATTAATCAAGTCCTGACAATTTTGAGCTGATTAATACAAAAGTTACTGTTAAGCCTCTTAGATTATCACTAGAGTGAACTAGACTCAACTATGTTCATCCATGTTATTCCTAACATCCCTGTAGCATCTTTGCATGGGTACCAGTCCTTACAGAAGCTCAGCTTTCACTAATCTATTCTCCCCCAGGGGCCTACAATTCTTATTTACTATGTGGATTAGTCTGACACTCTCATCTTTTTTCTGGCAATATCCATTTTTAACCAATACAGACTATGAGTTCCCTAGACAGATGTTCCTAAGTTCCATGTTCCTAGGAGCATCTACTGTCACATTCACTTCTGAATCCCTGATGCTGATGTGTGGGTGGCGGGGTGGGTAGAAATAGAGAGAGTGGACAGCAATCTAATGTCTGGCATGTCTCAGACACTTAATATATCAACACTGAATTTCATGACCTTCTATTATCCTTGCTTCTCCAAAAATCTAGATGAGAATTAGTAAAAGTAGATTATCCAGGTCTCTTGGCTAATATAAAAAAATTGATATTCAAAGTCGTCTGACTCCAAAATAATGATTTTTCCATTAATTAAGATTTAACAGGGACTTGATATCTAAGCTTGATAAAGAAAACTGAAAGAATAAACAAAATAAATTTTACTGCCCCATTGTTTACGGATCTGAGAATTGAGGTCTTCTCTGAATCATCCACTTCTTTTATATCAGCCTTTCATTTGTCACTTCTTTGGTCAATGTTATCTTTGCTGTCTTCCATCTTAGTCCAGCATTTGGATTCTCACAAGCATAACCATTGTACATCTCTTTCAATGTCAACCTGAGCATAAATACTTAGGAAGATTGAATAGAACTAAAATAAAATAGTTGACTGAATATCAGTTCTGGAGAATGTTCTACTTCTCAAAAAGCAGGAATGTATGCCATGTTCTTTGATACAGGACAATCACCAGACTCTGCATTAGCAACTTAAAAATTTTTAGATGCAAATGGAATGGTTTTATTTTTCCCATCTTAAAGTAAAGTGTGTCTGGCCATCTGGGTTTGACCCACATGGGAATGGGAAGTGGTAGGGGCATTAGAGAGGTGTTGTGTCCAGGGAAGAATTAGAAGACCAAACTTAGGACAAGCCAAACAAACAAAAAAACAAAAAAACACATTGCCAAAGCACATTAATAGTGATTGCTATTCTAATCTCTCTTTCCTTCAGTACATAGAACTGAAGTACTGCTGTCTTACCCACACTGTGACGAGGTCTATGGACATCACTGTATGAGGGCAGCTTGAGGCATAAACTAAGGTGTAGGTCCCGGTTGCAAAGCTGACAACAAGACCCATTTCATTGACTTTTAATCTAGTCATTTTATACTAGGTCAAAAAAGCCTCCTAGGATAGTTTTATCAAACTATCATTGAGATATTTATGCTGGCTGAATTCAGGTTTTAAATATAAATAAGCTTGAATAATAAGGGTGAATGATTTTAATTACCAAAAGCTAATCCTTTGAGTATTGTGCTAGTAAAAGAATGCTTCACAACATCTTGATCTGTAAGGAGATCTTTAAAAAATTACTTCTTTATCTTAGTGGTTAGCACTTGACATACCATTTTCCAGCATATTCTGAGTTGAAAATGTATCATTTGTATTGATTTGATCAGTTGAAATCCACATATCACTACATCTGCAGATAGAATTTTTTATTTGTTCATTTATTTGTTTTTACCAGAAACTCCATGTGGACTCGAGAGCTTACTCCCTTGTCAAAATGAGTATGTGCTTAGTGGAAGCCATTGGAACTCCCGGATAAATTGGATATTATTCAAATTTGACTCATATCATATAACTCAAAAAGCAACGCCTTCTTCAGATAAATCATTTTATCAGTATTACATTAAGAATATCTCTTAATGATCCCTTAAAGGAATACTAATGTAGGCTTGGTGTCTATGATTATCATTCATCCGTACTACTTTCATATTTAAGGGAATGCATATTTTCAGTAGGAAAAGTATTTACTTCTCCTAAAGTTAGAATAAACTTTAACTTCATTGTATGTTTGTTTCACAGGAATTGATGAAATATTTCCTTTCCTAAAAATAGAAAAATGAATTATTTAGGGATCAAAGAGGTATTTCGTCTGTAGATTCCCAAGTTTAATTTAATTGGTAGAGAATTTTTTAATATACTTTAAAGCTGGTAAAAATCACTAGATGAGACAAAATGTATCATGGAAGAAAATATATCTCAACAAAATAATTTATGGCAGTAAAGCTAAACTACTTGGAAACCTGACCCCATTAAAACTAAATTTATTATAGTGCAAGAGCAACTTAGCCAAAAGGGAGAAGTGTGTCAGAAATTGTCTACTTTGATACAGGTTCCAAATAAAATTTTCAGGCTTTGTTTTGTTTTATACCATGTATCCTTTTTAGTGGTGCTTTTTAGTGGTACTTTATATAATTGTATAAAAGTACATATATGCAATATACTTTGTATATATGTACTTTTATATTGTTGCATTGTGGTCCCTCTCATATCCTGAATACTCCCTAGCTTCTGCATATTGCCCTTCACTTTCTGTGTCTGGCTAATCTCACTTAACATAATTGGTAAAAATTTCTATTCTAATCTCCTCTCCAACTCCTAATAAACATTTTCAGCAGGTTTTGCTGGTCATTGTCATTGTAGACTATCTCAGGTCTCAAGGTATTTAAAAGAGTGGGCTCTAGCTACCCTCAGAGCAAGGGGCAAACTCAGGCTGCTACTTGCTAGATGTTTTGGCCCTACCTTTTCTGTGTCTTGGTTTCCTCATCCATGCTTTAACCTGGGATAAAAATTGGACCAAGTTTGTAGCTTGTCATGAGCCTTTAAAGAAAAAGACACATCGACCCTTAATACACGCATTTCACACTGAATAAAAGGCTACCAGTTATTAGTGCAACCCAACTCACTTTCTGACGTATCTCTGCTCCAAGTCACTGTGCAGTTACTCATCTTGCTTCACCCCCCACATTGGAGATTATAAATGTTTTAGATAAGCTGGTAGTGATCACCTTTTGCAGTTTTTTAAAAAAAGAATTGATGGTCATTTAAACATTTTCTAGTACTACTAAGACTCAAGAAACAGGAAGGACCCGAAAATCTCTAATTTCTGACCATTTCCAGTAGACTCCTCTGGGTCTCATCAGTTAGCACCAGATCTAACTGCAGGGTTCAGAGCCTCTGCTCTAGGATCAGTCAACTGCTTTGAAACACTAACACCTCTCTTTGAAACTCAGGACTCTGCATGCTCTCTGTTAAGTATGACCTATGTCTTAGCAGTTACCTGCAGAAAGTCAAGCCCGTTCAGCACTGTTTCCCTGAGGCTTTTAGCTTCTTTTTCTCAATATCTGCATTCAGAGAAGGATCTGAATCTTTCCTTTGCAAAGCAAGAAATTTTATGAAAGTATTTTTTTTCCAAGCAAAAGGGCAGTCTACCTAAGTGTTAAACCCTGCCAACAGGTTTGGTGCAATAGGCACAGCCTGCAGGCAAAGTTCAAATGGCACATTTCTGATGCTGGTATAAAGTGTTCATGTGATAACAGTAAACAAGAATTCATGCAGAGTAAAGAAGTAGGAAGGGAAGAACAATCAATTCGACCCTGGGTTCTCAAAAGTTGAGTTCAGCATGCAGACCTGGCAGGTATGTGCTGCCCAGTCTGATGTGTCTAGAGAATTACAAGCTACTTAGTATGAGCAGATAACAGACTGTGATGGCAAAATGGACCTAGTAAAATGGAAAAGGGACAGATAACAAAGGGTTTATATCTCTTAAGAAGGAATTCAGACTTTATCCAGGAAAACATCTGCTTCCATCAAAACTACCTGAGAAGCTTTTGTGTGTGTGTGTGTAAGAATTTCCCAAGCCCCATTCCAGCCCTACTAAATCAAAAATGTTTACAAGAAATGTAAAAACATTTTGTAATAATGTTTCAAATGACTACTAATTAACTAATTTTGAAAGCTAATATAGAGGAATTTTGCACTGAACATGAATTATGTGGAAACTTGTAGATCTGTAACAAGTATCCAACTAGCTGGTATATAATCATGTATTTGTGATTTTTCAGCATTTAGGTATTTGAATAAAATTATTCCATATTTATTTGTACTCATTTGGTGATATTCAAGTCTTATCATGTTATTATCATGAGTTTATGTCACATTCAGACACATATGCATATGTATGTAAATACATAAGAAAACCTGTTCTTCCATATGGCCAAAAAGATTGATATAAAGAATGGAGAAAGGAGACTGATAAAGAGAAAGAAGACCAATACAAAATAATGAATATAATCAAGTATTAAATAACCCTGCCACTGGTGTCTAATGGTCCATGACAGTGAGAAGTAAGACCGCCATGGTACCTATGATGTGCTATTGGAGCATCCTTAAGAAGAAGATCAACCCAAAGAGGGCTCTAGAATCTACTTCCACATTAGAGAGAGGGACCTGATCCTAGATGATTAAGGCAATTGGGATTGATATTTACAGTACATTCAAAAGCTCTGGAGCAAGCTAATGTGTTCAAAACCTTTCATCCCTCTTCTGAGCTCTGTACCATCCACCATCATGAAGATCTGACTATTTGTCTCACAAGCATCTTTCTCAGGCTTATCTGCATTCTATACCCACTACAGCTGACCTGATTCGTGTCTTCTCTTTCTCTTGCTTGGTCTGGGGCAAGTCTTCTCCCTGTGCTTGGGCACTTCAGCCTCTTCCTACTGCATTCATCTTCCAGCTACAAAAGTAACTGGAAAAGTGAGTACTAGAGTATTTCCAAAATGTTAATAAGCATAGTGTTTTAGGCTTAAAACTTTTAAATCACTCCAAATTAGTTTTAAGATCAAGTCCAAATACTTGACCGTGGCATGGAAGCTGAGATAGAACATGACCAGACTCCTTAACCCTGATGATTCAATTAGGAAAGGAAACTAAAGATTATCACTAGGCTTCAGCTAGAATTGTGTTACATGAAGTAAATGAGTCCTTGAGTGGTTTTTCTCTCCTGCCCCAATGTTATGAAAGCTAAAAGGCTCTACAGTTTCTCCACTATTCTACTTTTTTCCCCTTACTCCACAGACCACACTGGCCATCAATTTTGGCTACATCTGTGAGCAGAGGACAGTTACACACTTGTTTCTTCATCTCATACATTCTTTGCATGATTTATTTGCTGTTAAGGTAGTAAATTAAAGTAAAAGTAAATTCGAATGTGATCTGAATATTGATTCTCATCAATCATCAAAACCAGACCAGCCCTTTCTAGTCTGATCAAAGATCCTTATAACCAGATCCTGCTTACCTTTATAGCTTATTTCCTTTCTAGCCTACTATACCATACTTTAGGCACCAAAACCATATATAGTTCCTTCAAAACAAACACAAGGCAAGCCTCCTTGCATTGCTCTTACATTCCCGTCTTCATCTAGAGACATCTCATCTTTTAGGGCTCAACTGACAAATAAACTTCCCAAGAAGACCCTACATATATTGTCCTTCCCCCAGCCTCAGACAGGACCACTTTAATCTGCTTCTACAGTGTCACTTCACAGGGCCAATCACGTGCTGTTGATGTCTTTATTTGTTGGAATCCTTCACTATCCTCTCAAATTCTTGAGAGTGAGACATATTTTATTTACTTTGCATATCCATACCTAAAACTATGCCTGGCATATTCTCATGCCCAATGACTATTTACTGAACTGAATTGTAAACATTTTTTTTTTATTATTATTGGAGGAAGAATCCAGGGACATTCTACCTCTGACCTACACATCCTGAGACCTATTTTATTTTTGTTTTGAAACAGAATCTCACTAGTTTGCTGAGGGTGTGACTAAGTTGCTGAGGCTGGCCTCAAACCTGCGATCCTACTGTCTCAGTCTCCCAAGTACTAGGATTACAGGCATGTACCACCACATCCAGTATCGGGACCCCAGGCTGAACCCTCAACCATGAGGCCCCAATAAAGACGATGACTGGGCGTTGCTGGTTCAAACTTCTCTTTATTATACCTCTCTCTCTCTCTCTGGGATCGAGGACCCTACCCAAGCAGTAATAGTAACCATTCTCTTAACCCTGTTTCTCTCACCCCACTCTCATTCTTCGTAACCATTCCTCGCAATAGTACCTCTCCAACAGACCTCCAACAACCTACGCCTCCAGCAACAACAACAGCAACTGCCCGCCTTCCTCCTTGCTGGCGAGAGGCAGAGACTCTTAAAGCCGCACAGGGCCTGAGTCATGAGGTGCCCGCATACAGCTCTCACCTGTGCAGGCCACAGGCAGGGCGTGCTGGTGCATGCGCTCTAGCGTGGGGCAGCCCTAGGATGTTACCACCTGCAGCTGCTCCTGGCACTCTGCCAGGCGCCATCTAGAGGCGAGGTCTTTCCGGCCAGGCTAAGACCCCAACATCTCCCCCTATCTGTTTATATAAAGTGGCTATAGATCGTGCCTGTCTTAGGTCGTCGGTCTTCAGGGGCCATCCTTACCCGTCCTTAGAAGAGTGGTATCAAGACCACCTTCCTGTCTTAGGTTGGTATGGCACTGAGTCCGATCATACCCGTCACTGGCTACCGATCTAATATGCCACACTCCAGGGGAGGTGTCAGCCTCAATGGCCACAAATGTTGGTACAATTGCTTGTTGCTGCTAACTCTGACTGGCCCACAGAAGACACATGCACCGCACCAGCCTGACAGTGGCTACCAAGAGATATTAACAGAGCTGGAAAGTCCATGCAGGCACCCAAACAGTTACATAGCAGCCAGATGACAAAGGGGTTAACTTTGGAGAGTTCTGATAAGTCCAATCGCTCAAAGGGGTTAACTGTAGAGAGTTCTGATAAGTCCAACCGCTTGAGACAGCGCTGAAATGTCCATACAAGTGCTCAAATGGTTACATACTGCAAAGAGTTCTGATAAGTCCAATCGCTCAAAGGAGTTAACTGTAGAGAGTTCTGTTAAGTCAATGGAAAGTCTTATAGGCGGCAGTGGAAAAGCAGAAGTCCTGCATCAATCCAAGTTGTGTCCAGGCTCAGAGGAGGGCTGTGTCATATCTTCAGCACTCCTCCTAGGTGCCGCACCGCTCCCAGGGCCATCAGGCCCACAGTCATCAGATGTACCAGCGGTGTTAGTCTCATCCTGGCTCGTCAAGGGCTCCGCCGCAAGTCTCACTAGGCATTCAGGAACCCAAATCAGCACATCCTTGCCCTGTGGGAATATACAAACAGAACCTCTCCTCCAAACCAACACAGGGTCGGGGCCATTCCAGGCTCCCATTAGGATATCTTTCCATGGGACCTTGGCCTGAGGTTGGTCCACACAGCTGGCATGACGCTCAGCTGCCAACCGGCCTGAGGAATCCAAGGTCAGAAAATTCAGGACAAAGAGAATAACGTTGAGTTTGTCTTTGGGGGATTTAAACCACACCCCAATCCCCCCTTTCTGTTTATACAATGCGTTTTTGATGGTGATATGTGCCCTTTCCATGATACCTTGTCCCTGGGGGTTATAGGGAATGCCATGGGTTAATGTAACATTCATTTGCCACAGGAAGAAGACAAAAGGCCGAGAGGTGTAAGCTGGTCTATTGTCTGTCTTGATATGCCTGGGCAGCCCCCATGTGGCAAAAGCCTGTAGGCAATGGGAAATAGCATCTCTGGACTTTCCACTGGTGTGAGCCGAAGCAAAAATTATTCCAGAACAGGTATCTATGGATACGTGCAAATATTTCAGTGTCCCGAATTTTGGGACATAAGTCACATTGGTTTGCCAGATAGAATTGGGCATTATGCCCCTGGGATTGACCCCAAGGGTAGGCTGAGGTAACAGTGTCACACAGTTTTGACATTTAAGTACTATTTCCCGGGCCTGTGCCCTGGTTAACTTAAATCTCAACCTAAGGGTGTTAGCGTTGACATGAAATTGCTTATGAAAAGCTTCGGCTGCCTGCAGGTCATTAACGACATGAAAGATGAATCTTTCTCATGAAAGGGAGTCAGCCTTACTGTTACCCTGCACCAATGGCCCTGGCAGGGATGAATGGGCTCTGATATGGCCGATAAAGAATGGATCTGTACGTTGTCAAATAAGCTGTCGTAAAGAGGTGAGGATTGAAGCAATAGTTGATTTTACCTGAATAACTCCAGCGTATTCCAAGCCTTTTGTAGCTGTAGTTACTGTCTGACAGTAAATTGAAAGGTATTCTGGGATGCAGTTTGAATACTTATTCAACCACGAGCAATTCAGTTTCTTGGGCTGACCTAACCGGAAATATAAAAGACTGCTGACTAATAGCTGTTACCACGGCACCAGTGCCATCCTTGGACCCGTCTGTGAAGATTACCAAGGCGCCTGGGATAGGCTCCATGCGCGTGATAGTTGGAAAGATGCACGGATTGGAGCGCACAAACCGCATCCAAGGATGGCTTGGATAATGGTTATCGAACCTTCCTATTATGGTGGTGACGGTTATCACCCCTTCAGTGGTACAAGCAGCCAGACACTGAATTTGCTCTGGTGTGTATGGAGTTATAATAACGTCCGGTTGTTTACCAAAGGCTGGCACTGATAGTCTAATGGCCTTTATGATGAGATTGGCCACTTCAGAGGGATACCAAGGCAACACCTTACCAGGAGAATGCGGTGGATATACCCAGGCCAGAGGTCCATTCTGCCACAGCACTCCTGATGGACTACGATCCGTGGGTAGGATACACAGCAGCAGTGGAAAAACATAATCAATCCTGTTTACCTGAGCAGAAGCCGATCTATCTTGTACTAATTGTAAAGCCTGCCTAGCCTCAGGTGTTAGCTGTCTGGGAGAGGCTAGGTCAGGATCACCTTTTAAGATCTCAAACAATGGTGCAAGGTCTGCGTTAGAGAGCTTGCAGTAGCCCCATAGCCACTTCTGAAAGTCATTGAGGGTCTTTAGACTATCCATTCTAATACAAATTTTGAGCGGGCTAAGTACTAAGTCAGTGAGCTTAGCTCCCAGATAAGCTTTGATGGACCCTGACTGTATTTTCTTGGGGGCTACTTCTAATCCCCAGGTTCCCAACTGACCAATCATGAATTGGAGGACTTCCTGCAACAGGATGGAGTCCCGTGCGCAGGCAAGGATGTCATCCATATAATGATAGATCTGTACCTGGGGAAAATGGTCTCTAATAGCTATGAGGGCCTTACCCACATACAGTTGGCAATTAGTGGGGCTATTGGCCATGCCTTGTGGCAGCACCACCCATTCATAGCGTGAGTCTGGACTTTGGTGGTTAATAGAAGGCAGTGTGAAAGCAAAATGACAGGTATCATCAGGGTGCAAGGGAATAGGGAAAAAACAGTCTTTGATGTCAATGACAAAAGAGGGCCACCGCTTTGGTAGGGCAGATACAACCGGTAAACCAAGCTGCACAGGGCCCATAAGCTCCATTGCAGCATTAACTGCTCGTAGATCGTGCAAGAGCTGCCACTTCCCAGATTTTTTCTTGATTACAAAAATAGGCATATTCCAAGGGGATGTAGAAGGATGCACGTGTCCTACCTTAAGCTGCTCTGGTACCAGAGTGTGGGCTGCTTAGAGTTTTTCTTTTGGGAGGGGCCACTGAGGCACCCACACAGGTTCTTCAGATTTCCATTTGATTTTACAAGGCTCAGAAGCCCCTAAGAAAAACCCAGCCCTTTCCTTTTGTCTGCTGCAAACTGTTTTCCCTCCAGAGGGATAGGATATGCAGATCCCTGTAGGGTTTTACCAATCCCTCCTGAGCCTGCCCATCCAGCTTTCTGGAGAAGACTCTGAGCCTGTGTGCCATTAAAGGACTCAGTAGTGAGTCTCATATCCATCTGCTTCATTAAGTCCCTTCCCCTTAGAGAAACCAGGAGGTTAAGCACAAATGGCTGAAACAGGCCAGAGTGTTGCTCGTCATCTGTCCACGGAAGAAAAGCTGCACTAAGGTCAGGGCTTTGTGACACGCCCAACCCTCTCAAAGTCTGATCTGATCTTTGCACTGGCCAATCAGAAGGCCAATCTGACACCTTACTTATACCCCGATCTGCACCAGAGTCAAATAGGCTCCAAAATGGTCTTTTATGAATATAGATCTTATATAATGGCCTGGCACCAAGGTCCATAGTCACACAGGCCACAGGACTTCCTGATGAGCCGAATCCTTGGGTGCCCCTGGCCCTGCCCGTACTAAGGGGTGCTCTCATGCTCACTGGGTAATAACAATATTTGTGCAATATGATCTCCAGGACTGATGCTTTTAATGCCTCTGGGTGAGGATACTAAGATCTTAACTACACCTTCATAATCAGAGTCAATAACACCAGGGTGGACTACCAACCCTGAAAGGGCAGTAGAACTCCTTCCTAATAAGAGTCCCATAGTGCCTTTAGGTAATGGTCCTTTAAAATCTGATTCCACCACCTGGATCCCCATTTCTGGGGTTAATACCAGTCTGGTGGTGGCACAGATGTCCAGTCCTGCACTTCCTGTGGTTGCTCGCCACGTTGGCTGGGCAGATACCACTGTCGTGGCACCTGTTGAATGACCAGGGTCTCTAGAGTGGATTGGCCCATTACCCCATATATTTGAGGTCCCTGAGGTAAGGGGCCCCTCCACACGTTTTTTGACCTCGGGGCCTGTGAGAGTCTAGTTGTTGATCAACATTCATTGGCCCAATTGTTGCCCCTTCGACAGTGAGGACACAGTCGAGGCCTGTTGGAACAAAAAGACCTCTCCGTTCTTTGGAGCATAGGACAGTCCTTTTTAAAATGTCCAAGCCGGCTGCACTGAAAGCAGTCTCTCATCTTTTCCTTTGTATAACTGCCTCTCTGATTTTCTGTAAGGCCTTGCGTTATGGCAGCCGCCAGGACCTGCCCCCTAGTTACAGTCTCATCAATGTCTCGGCAAATTTTGATCCAAGTGTGCAGATCTTTATTTTTCCAAGGCCGAATAGCTTCCGTGCAGGGCTTATTTCCTTGCTCATAGGCTAGTTGTTTAACTAGGGGCATAGCTTCCTCTAGACTTCCGAATACTCTATTGGCGGTCTGGATCATTCGGTCTACGAAGTCAGCGTAGGGCTCGTTATGCCCTTGTATAACCTTGGATAATTGCCCCTGTAGATCTCCTGATCCTTGTAACGATATCCAGGGATCTCCAGGCCTTGACTGCTGCATCACCAATTTGATTATAGACTTCAGGGGGGTAGCCCTTTTGATTGCCATAGCCTACAAAATTCCCTGTGCCCATTAACATATCCAAGTTCCATGCTGGATGTCCCCACACCACATTGCGACGAGCTGCATCCAAACACAGCTCCTGCCAGGTGGATTTCCACAGGAGATACTGCTCACCAGATAACACAACGCGGGCCAAATTAGACCAATCATCTGGAGTCATGGCTTTTAATGCAAGAGATTCGACCATCGCCATAGTGAAGGCAGCCTGAGGCCCATATTGCATTACTGCCTCTTTTATCTGCTTCACACACTTAAAGTCTAATGGTTCATGAAACCTCTGCCTCTCCTGATCTTGGAACATGAGGAAGATGCTTTGGCTAACAAATTCACCCCACCCTTGTGGCTCCATTTTTATCTGTGGATTATATGGTGGAGGCAGGGCAGGTGGCGCTGATGGTTGCACCTCATCTATCCTTAACTTCCCCCATTCTTCCAGCAAGTCCTCTTTCATTTGCTTGCTTGCACCTACAGTCGTCATTCTATACTCCAACTCCTTTCCAGACAGTTCTTCAGTCTCCTCACCTGAGCTAGCTTCCCCTCCTGAGGCCGTGCAAGACAATTCTTCCTTAATGCTCTCTAGCTCCTCAGCCCCCTTTCTTACAGCTACTTGACATTTTCCCTTGGGACTGGTCAAACAGGTTCGGACCAATGCCCAAATGGACAAAGTCCTGAGGGGCAATGAGCTCTCCTGTTCTGCTTTCCGCAAGTCTTCTCCTAAACATTCCCATTGGTATACAGTTAGCAGCCCCTCCTCTGTAAATCAAGGGGTTACTTTCGTGGCCGTGCGGCAAAACTGCCACAGGGTATCTCTTTTTACTGCAGTTCCCCCTGCTCGGAGTAGATCCCGCAAGGTCTGCTCCATGCTATGCTTGGAAACCTCTGATCCCATAGCTGTTTCTGAATTTTATACTAAACTACTTTAAAACTCGGTCGCTTCACCGCGAACTTTCAAACCTAGTCGCTTCACCACGAACCTTCAAACCTGGTCGCTTCACGGCAAACTTTCCTTTACTTAAAAACTTTGATAAAAACTTGATAAAAGCTAAATCACAAGTACTAGTACTATACTATTTCTATCTGTCATCACACATGACTCGGGTCTCGGGGTTCTCAGGTTTCGGGGTCCCCGGGTTTCGGGGTCCCGGGTTTTGGCACCACTTATCGGGACCCAGGCTTAACCCTCAACTGTGAGGCCCCAATAAAGACAATGACTGGACGTTGCTAGTTCAAACTTCTCTTTATTATACCTCTCTCTCTCTCTGGGATCTAGGATGCTACCCAAGCAGTAATAGTAACCGTTCTCTTAAGTTCTCTTAACCCTGTTTCTCTCACCCCACTCTCATTCTCCGTAACCATTCCTCGCAATAGTACCTCTCCAACAGACCTCCAACAACCTATGCCTCCAGCAACAACAACAGCAACCGCCCGCCTTCCTCCTTGCTGGCGAGAGGCGGAGACTCTTAAAGCCACACAGGGCCTGAGTCACGAGGTGCCCACATACAGCTCTCACCTGGGCAGGCCACGGGCCGGGTGTGCTGGTGCATGCGCTCTAGCATGGGGCAGTCCTAGGATGTTACCACCTGCAGCCACTCCTGGCACTCTGCCAGGCGCCATCTAGAGGCGAGGTCTTTCTGGCCGGGCTAAGACCCCAACAATCCAGCAACATATTTGTTGTTGTATTTAATTTGCAGTGAATGCAACTGTGAGATCAGATGTTGTGCTCCCTAATAAGTTATATACACAGACACAATTTTCTCCCAGAAAATTTTATTACTGATACAAAAAAGGAGAAAAAGTCTATTTTATTCCCATTCAACTCTATCAACAAAATCTTGAGAGAAGGTTCATACTATAATGATAATAACAACTACTGTTTATTGAGAACTTCTTATATCAAGGCTCAGAATTGTACAAACTTATCTTTTTTAAAAGCTCACAATAGTATAGGCAAGTACTGCTATTATCCCCATTTTGCATGTGCAAAACACAGAAAGATTAAGTATTTGTCCCAACCACACAGCTTCCATATCCACAAAATGTACTCTAGACATCTGTCAGAGCGTTTTCCAAAACAGTCACTGTGGTAGAGATTATGAAGCTGACTATAAAGTAGCTCTTTAAGTCACATTTGGACTTTAGGGCAGAAACATTATTGTGTGTGTTGCCTGCGCAGTCCAAAAGCCACCTGACTTAGTGTTGTGGCATGCTTATTTGTGACTATTCTGGACACTCCTTGAGGCAGAGGCATCCAGGAGCCACTTGTCCCCCACTGGGCTTATCACAGTCATGAACACACAGATCCTTGAGATAAACTCCTTGGCTAATTGCTCATTTAGAGATTTTAATAGAGATCTCAGCTCTATCAGTTATGTCTCTCCTTATGAAAGCACACACATTACATTTATTCACTGAAGGGTACAGTGCGTTTTTCTTTTCCAGTTTTCTGCTCTCTCTTCAGTCATCCATGCGGCTCCCTTGGCATGTGGAACGGGCACCATGACTGGATACTTCGTCTTTCTTTTGCATTCCAGCTTGAGCTGCATCGCTTCTCTCAGAAAACAGTGGTTTTTTCCAATTAAGATCTGGACAAATTACCGATGTATTTTATGCAAGGCTCTAAGGCTGTGTTATACTTAGCTGCTTCCAGACACTTTGGTCTTGGATAAATTTCACAATGCTGCAAAATGTTATTTCAACTTCTTAATTTTCTAGCCAAGTAGTTTCTACCCTATAGAGCAGACACCTAAAAACTACAAAGCTATCCCCAAGCTAGCAACTTATCTAGGTCTCAGAAATCTTTGGAGACACTTAAAAATAATAAGAGAGGATAATTTTTTACCTCTTTCCCTTATGAAACATGTTCTAGTTTTATTTCAAGCTATAAGGCATTTGAAATATCCTCCTTCTTCATCCTTACTCATCCACTGGCTAACATTATACCTAAGTGAAGGCACTAAAGAACATTCAGGTCTTTGTAGATTTTGTTATAGTCCCATGTAAATCAAATCAGTTTACTATGATGCAAGAGCATTTATGGTGTTTTTTTCTTGTTTTATGCTTAAAAAGAAAAATGCCTTTTGCATATTGGATAATATCTAATGTTTGCCTCCATTTGAGAACAAATATAATGAGGTTATGCTAACTAATGTCCCTCAATAATAAGGCCAAATTATGTTTGTTTCAAGATACAGTTATGGTGAGTAGAAGGCACACTGCAATCCAGTCCTATCTATGATTGCTTTCCTCTCTCAGTATTCATTTCAACTATGCAAAATAAACTTTGTATTTTACATGAAGATTTGGAGAAAAGTAAGATTTAACTTTTGACCCTTTCTTACATCTACTAGACAACTCACTTCTGGCTAACCAGGAAAAATTGCAGACCTTACTAAATAATTTGCATATAACACTATTAAGCTACTGTAATTAAATGGTTTTACTCTGTAACAATGGACAGGTCAACTCAGCTCTCTGTGATTTGGTATTCTCATGTGTAAAATTACATATTAAATTAGTGTATAAAAGTAATATTATTGTGCTTTTAGTAAGAATTTAAAAGCAAATGGATATTTGTGGTGTTAAAAGGAAGCTTTTGGGAGGCTGAGACCGGAGGATCTGGGTTCGCGGCCAGCCTCAGCTACCTAGTGAGGCACTCTGCAACTTAGTGAGACTCGGTTTCAAAATAAAGAATAAAAAAATAGGGCTGGGGGTGTAGCTCAGAGGTAGAATGCCCCTGAGTTCAATCCCCAGTACCGCAAAAAAAATAATAAAAAATAAAAAAGGAAGCTTTCAATTAGCAAACTTTTCTTTGGAGAAACAGTGTCCTCTAATAGAAAAAGCATGGATTTTATTATGTTAGTTTGATTCCCAGAGATGAAATTTACTAATTATATATTCTTAACCTCAATGGCACAGATGTCATAAGAGTGCTAGCAAGATCAGGTGTGCTGTACACACCTGTAATCCCAATACTTGGGAGGCTGAGATAGGAGTATCACAGGTTTGAGGCTAGCCTCAACAACTTAGAGAGACTCTCAGCAACATAGGGAGACCAAGTTTCAAAATAAGAAATAAAAAGAGTTGGAGGTATAGATCAGAAATAGAATGTCCCTGGGTTCCATCTCAAGTACAAAGGAAGGAAGGAACGAACAAACGAAGGAAGGAGAGAGAGAAGGGAGTAAGAGATGGAGGGTTTGTATGTGATAGATGCTCAATAACTGTAGCATCTTTCTCCTTGGGGTATGACAGATGCCATTCACCATCACTTCTTCATTCTTTCACAGCTTCTCCCAAGACAGAAAAGTGTTTTTTCACACAATACTTCCTAGATGCTGTAGGATGAGAAGTTACTGATATTAACAAGAGAATAATACATTTCTGCTCTAGATGTCCTTCCTTCCTGGGAATTCCTATTGGCCCAAACAAATTCCTACTAATCAGGAATAACTACAACCCAAAGCATAAGAGATGGAGTAAGGAGATGGCTTTCTGGCTATAACCTCCTAGGCCAGCCTTCACCTGTTGGTCTTGACCATTTAAATTAGATGAAAAAATCCAGGAATAAAATGAAAGAAGGTAGAAGACTAACAAAGATAAAGGGCCTCTGGGACCTCATCTGAGGCCATTTTTGTTGGATTAGTATATGAGTGGCTAGCAAATATTAAAATAAATTCTGATGGCTCCCTCATGAATTCAAGCATCTATGTAACTTGATACCAACAAGATTGTGTTTATTCTAGAATAGATGGCCCAACAGGCCTTCCTCAGCTTATGCAGTGACCCGCCACTAAGAGCAGAAATGAAATGATTGGTTTTGTTTGTAGTCTTCTTAGTTGCATTCTAGCGTCGGCCATTAGAAAATGAGCCAATCACTTTTCATGCAGAGAGAAGTGGAAAAGACCCTATATTTCTTATTACTTGCATCTCTAGGTTGCTTTACGTTACATTTACTTATCCATCAATGGTTATTATACATAGCCAATTTGGAAAAGTCACTTAGAAGCTTAGCTGCCAACTCTGACTCACCTACTCCAAAGAAAACCACTGATTTCACCTCTTCACCAAACCTGGATACCATTAGTCCTCCCCATTTTGTTCAGGGAAGAAAACCCACACAATTATCTCTTACTGCTCTCTTTCCCTCATACCCTACACCCCATCCAGCAGCTCTGGCCACTCAACTTCTAAAACATCCTAAATTTTGCACATCTCTCTCTATATACTGTTTCTGATGTTATTCAAACCAGCATATTCTGGCATTACTGTACATCCATGTTTTAGTCTATTTTGTGATGCTATAACAGAATACCATAGGCTGGAAAATTTATTGATTCACAATTTTGGAGGATGTAAAGTCCAATGCCCAGATGCCAGCATCTGGTATCTTGCTGTATCATTGCATGGTAGAGGGAGAAATTTGGAGACCAAGAAGGGGTCAAATTTGCAGTTTCATATATCATTAATTCTGCCTATGAAAACAGCCCTTGTGACTTAATCACCCCTTAAAATTCCCACCTCCTATACAATGACAGTTAGATTTCAACATGAGGTTTGGAGAGAACCAACTTTTAAAAGATAACTTCATCTTTTAAAAATAAAAATAAGCCGGGCGTGGTGGCGCACGCTTGTAATCCCAGCATTTGGGAGGCTGAGACCGGAGGATCCGGGTTCGAGGCCAGCCTCAGCTACCTAGTGAGGCACTCCACAACCTAGTGAGACTAGGTTTCAAAATAAAGAATAAAAAATAGGGCTGGGGGTATAGCTCAGAGGTAGAATGCCCCTGAGTTCAATCCCGGTACCGCAAAAATAAAAAAAAATAAAATAAAATAAAAATAAAAATAAAAGTCATCTTTTAAAAATATAAATCAGATTATGCCTCCTTTTTTAGAACAATTTCAACTTGAATCATTTTCTATTCAAATGAAAATGAAAATCTGATTAGTGCCTTGGGTTACTAAATTTTATCATCTGCTTTCTCCTTCCTCACTGACCACAACTCCTCTATTCTCATTCCCCAACTAACAAACTTCAATGCCTTCTTTCTCATTCTCAAAAGGCCAAGTTTATACAGTTGTTGTGGCACACATCTGTGATCCCAGTACTTGGGAAGCTGAGATAGGAGGATCACAATTTAGTGACACCCTCAGCAACTTAGTAAGACTGTTTCAAAATAAAAAGTGTTGGTTATGTATCTTGGAGGTAGAATACCCCAGGATTCAATACCCAGCATAAAAAATAAAACGCCAAATTCACTTCTGCTCCAAGACTTTTATACAAGTTCCTGACCTGCCAGTTGAACTGGCTTTGCAGATGTGTGATCTGAACAAGCACAGACCCAGGATCAGAGGGTCCCATGCTTAGTTTAACTCTCTGCTATTGCTATCTAGAAACTTGCAATAATTTTGTCTCTTGTGTTTTGCAAATGAATTTCAATGGAGCATACTGGTGAGCACAGGAAATAGATGCAAGATTTCTATCATTTCTGACCTTCCTATTTGCAAGCAGAATTTCCACGACCCATGAGCTCAGGATTCTGTTGGACCTACCATATGTGGGAGTTCATCATGACTCAATGTGAGTACAAGGTAAGCATGCAATATCTATAGCTGACAAGCAGGGGTGCTGAAAGTTCTGAGGGATCACACTTTTTTTTTTATTCATACATTGTAAGCATACATCTTTGTTAGGTACAAATTGATAACCATATATGAGCTCACAATTCTCATTTGACCCCTTGCCCGAATTCCCGCTCCACTCCCTTGCCCTCCCTCCCTCTCAAGTTCAGTTTAGTGAGTAACCTTGATATACATTAGTGAGCCCCCTCCCCCCGTCCAAAGCCTTCAGTTAAATCAACTTCTTTGCTTTCGAGGGTCTCTCCTTTTTCATCTGGAGACCCTCCCATACCCCATCTTCTCCCTAGCATCCGCATATTAGGGAGAATCTATGCTTTTTCACTCTTTGTGACTGACTAATCTCACTTAACAACATAATGTTTTCCAGTTCCTTCCATTTCCCTGCAAATAACATGATTTTGTTCTTTTTTTTTTTTTGTAGTTATTCGTGCAATGTAGCATACATCTCATCTTTGTTATGCACAAGTTGTTAACAACATATTTGCACACAATTCCACAATTCTCATTTGACCCCTTCCCCAATTCCCACCCCATTCCCTTGCCCTCCCTCCCCCTCAGGTTCAGTTCAGTGAGTGACCTTGATATGATTGTATAAGAACATCATGTGACTTAGGGTGTCCCTCTGCCCCGTGCATCCACTGGAATTAAATCAACTTCTTAGCTTATTGAGGATCTCTCTTTTTCATATGGAAATCGATGAAGACCTTAGAAGATGGAAGGATCTACCATGCTCTTGGATAGGCAGAATAAATATCATCAAAATGGACATCCTCCCAAAACTGATCTACAAATTCAATGCAATACCCATGAAATTGCCAAGGACACTCCTCAGAGACATAGAAAAATCAGTCCGTAAATTCATCTGGAAAAACAAAAAGCCCAGGATAGCCAAAGTAGTTCTTAGCAATAAAAATCATGCAGGAGGCATCACAATACCTGACTTCAAACTCTACTACAAAGCCACAGTAATAAAAACAGCATGGTATTGGCACAAAAACAGACACATAGACCAATGGAGCAGAATAGAAGACTCAGAAACAGACCCACAGGCT
>PVLC010022822.1:0-26310 GCA_004027655.1 Graphiurus murinus | reverse complement strand
GTGGATGCTAGGGAGAAGATGGGGCATAGGAGGGTCTCCAGATGAAAAGGAGTGATCCTCGATAAACAACGCAGTTGATTTAATTGTAGTGGATGCAGGGGGCAGAGGGACGCCCTAAAGCACAAGATGTTCTTACACAATCATATCAAGGTCACTCACCGAAGTGAACCTGAGGGGGAGGGAGGGGAAGGGGATTGGGGGGGGGATTTGGGAAGGGGTCAAATGAGAATTGTGTGCAAATATGTTGTTAACAACTCGTACTTAACAAAGATGTATGCTATATTACACAAATTACTACAATAAAAAATTAAAAAAAAAAGAAATATTTTGTGTTTTCAACTGGCTTTAAGAAATATTTTGTGTTTTCATCAAAATAATGTCTATTTACTGTTATTGTTAGACCTTTGATTACTTAGAAAACTTCATTTTAGGAGAGTCAAGTTTAAGTGTTTGTGCTTTACAGTCTCCTAAAGTACCACACTATAATTCAGATGAAATTGGCAACTATTACTATAATATATTTGATACCATATATATATATATGTATATGTATACCATATATATATATGTGACTATATATGTGAATACATCTGAGGGATAAATATGTTATGTATCTGAAGTTTATCTAAATTCTACGTGAGATTTCATAAAGTCAAAGATATGTAGGTTTAATGCATGCAAGGTAACTAATAAGTTCTATTTTATACAATGTGCATTGTAGATGAATCTTAATAATATAAAATGATTATTGAAGTTACAGAAACTTATGCAATCTATGTATTTAGTACCATTCAGAAAAAACATCCTGTCATTTTAAAATCTGCTCTACATATGTTTGCTTTGACTAAATAAATGTTTTATTATTGTACAAGTGGAAAAAAAAAAAAAAGAGTCTTTCAAGGTTCCTTGGGGAAGCAATAATTAAAAGTAGCATTGTGGAGCACTATGGTAGCTGAAGGATTGTGACACTGACGGCATCTATGATCCCAGGTGTAGGAACACAGCCATGGCCAAGTAGAGGCCTGGGACTGGACGACCTGACCCCCCTCCTCCCTGGCCTCTCACGGGCTGCATGGACTTCCATTGCAGATGGGGTGGTTGATGTGGACTGTCCAGGTCTGCTTCCTGGGATGCAGGAGGGGAAGAGTGGGAAGGGTGGAGGGTAAAGTCAGAGGGGCAAAGAGAGAATAGCAAGCAGCTCTGGCGATGGTGCTTAGGTGCTAAAGGTAAGAGACCAAACAAGACCTACAGCACTGGTCCCTGCTGTTCTCCCCTCCCACCCTACTCCCACCTGGCTCCTCATCTGTCCATCCTTTCCATTTTCCAAGTGCCAAGCTCATTCCTGACTCAGGCCCTTTGCACATGCTGTTTCTTTGATATGATCTATGTTTCCTTCCTCCTTCTACTCTCAGCTTAACTATCTCCTTCTCAGAGAACTCTCCCTGAGCCCCTGGCAGGGATCCATTTCCTCGATTATAGTTTCTCTAAGAGGTGCTCAGCTGCTTCTTTATACCACTAATTACCATCATAGTACAATCATTTTCTTACTCTCCATCTCTCTCACCAGACAAGACATGTTATGAAGGCCATAACCCACTAGCCTCAGCAGGTGCCCATAACATACTAAACACTCAATAAAGATTTGATTAATAAGTACATGTCAGCAGGAATAAATATATCAAAGGTACAGGAGCTTCCTGGAGTCAGCTGTTTGTGTTAGAAACCCAGCTGTACAACTTACTAGCTGTGGGATCTTAAATAAGTTGCTTCACTTCTCTGTTCCCCAAACTATCATTATTGTTATTGTAATGTTATTATATCATCATCATAATGAGGTATTTTCTAGGGCTGGGAAGTGGATAAATGGTTTAGTACACACAATGTGCTTAGAAGAGGTAATGCAATATAATAGTAATTGCTCAATAAATGACATGATCAGCAGCAGCATCAAACCTTCATTATGTAATTCTTCTGTTGTGGTCTTGCAGGTAGTGACATTTACACTAAGAGAGAGAGAGAGAGAAAGAGAGAGAGAGAGAGAGAGAGAGAGAGAGAGAGAGAGAGAGAGAGATTAACTACATCACACTGATTCTAGTCATCTCAAATTTAGGACTAAGCCCCATTTTCCGGATACTAATTCCTGAAAGCAATTTCATTTATTCTATCATAGAGTTAGCATCTGGGAAAAAGTTATTTGACAACTGATCTAATTTTCCCTGTAAAGAGAGAAGATTAATCTTTTTTTTTCTGCTAAGATGGGGCATGGGATTTCAGGTTCTTCTAAAGCCTTTGCATTGGTTGGCTTCTCTCGAAAGTCAGCTTTTATCCTGACACCAGGCAAGGCCAGGAAAAGTTGGGATATGGGGCAGAAGTGGCAAGAGACATGGTCAGGGGACAGTCAGAATTGCTATCTTGGAGGTCACTGGGAGATGCATAAGACCTGCAAGCTGACTGTCGGGAGAAAGGACCAGGATGAGGGTCAGGAAACAAGCCATACTATGAGACAGGAGCATTGACAGAGCCTGATAAGATGTCCAGTGACTTCTGGTTGGTACAGCTTCTACGTGGGAATAATTGAACCAGATCAGGCATGCGTACTGGTTTTGCTGAAGACAGGCTGGAACATGGTGTCATTTGGTCATCAAAATCCTCCCAGTCTAACCTTTACCAGCATAAGAAGTGAGATCTAAAGCAGCCACGTGGCCAGTCTCCAGCCATGCAGCGACATGGTATATAATCTTGCATGTGTCTTCTTTTTTTTTTTTTTTTGCGGTACTGGGGATTGAACTGAACTCAGGGGCATTCTACCTCCGAGCTATACCCCCAGCCCTATTTTTTATTCTTTATTTTGAAACCGAGTCTCATTAAGTTGCGGAGTGCCTCACTAGGTAGCTGAGGCTGCCCTCGAACCTGGATCCTCCGGTCTCAGCCTCCCAAATGCTGGGATTACAAGCGTGTACCACCACCACGCCCGGCTCTGCTCGTGTCTTCTTGACTCCCAGGCCAATATTACTGCCTTTCTTGATTTTCCTTTAAGCGAACCCTAACTTTCCCTTGTCTTTTTTTTTTTTTTTTTTTTTTTACTCTGACTATAAGTTAAATCAATTTTATAAAGTCACACAAGTAAACCTACTTTGCTCTTTGAGCCATACCACCTGAGCAAGCATCGTGATGGACACACACACACACACACACATCCTCTTTGTCTCTGGAAACCTGAGCAATGTCAGAGCCATGTGCACTTGATTTTTTCTGAGCGCTCTGTGCTCTTGACATGGGCAGGGGCTGCATGGCCGAGCAACCACTGTATCACTGTCACAGAGGAAAGAATTTATGTTTGCATCTGTGTCTCGCCTCCATTCACACCTGGTCTTGGTATGCCCTCGGGGATTTGTTGGGGAAAGGAAAGAGGAGCAGTGGAAAGGGCTCTCAGTGCTGCTGAAGCCAGGGATGAATACAGATGAGACCATCATCCCTCCATGTCTAGAACAGCCGATGTCATGAGGCTGAATGGCTCTCTTGTCAGACATTGAGGGCTGTCACAGTATCTCCTGAGGTCATGGTTTACTCTGCCAGGATAGTTTTTTTGTTTTATTTATTTTTTCCTAATAAGGACAACTAAAGAAAAAGAGTATTTCTCCTGAAGTCAAGTTAGGGATGAGTCTCAAATAACTCAGGTTGCCTTTAACCAGGCATAGATTTATCATGCATGAGCTTATTCCGACCCTTTTTTGAAATAGTACGTATCATCTTCTAGGTAAGGTTCCAATCACTTAGCCCATGTCAATGAGGTTGGTCTTTATTTTCCCTGTGACTCCAGAACTTGGGAAGTGAGTGACTAAGACCTTGATTTTATAGATACTGGTTTAATCCCCCTTCTGCTTCTATTCTCAGAATGAAAAGGTCTATGGACTTTAATCAGAATTTATACTCAAATGTCCCAACCCCACTACTTGTCACAATCACCTCTCACTTTTATCTCACCTCTTTTCAATACCTAGCACAGTATTCCCAGGTCTATATAGACAGCTGGCTATGAGTAAGGGTGGAAGAATGTCTTTTCCTTGGTTTATTTCATTATTTGTGGAAATGCTACACAACTGGAACACATTATTACTGTTGCTATTGTCCTTGACTGATGACATCAACAAATTAATCATCCACACTGGTTCTTTCCTAGGTGCAGATGGCCTCAGAGTTTGTCACCTTCCACAGTGTCCCTGCCATGCTGGTGTCAGTTGAGCAGCTGCCCGCTCACTTCCCCAGCACTGGGGCCCTGACTTTGCAGCCCACTCTCCCCTTTCTGACCAGTCCCCTTGCTAGGTACTACTTACTTTTCTCAGTGTCTTGGTGACCTGCCGGCTTCTTCCTCCATGTATGTTCATCACACCACAAGGAAAGACAAATGCTGGAGGGTACCATTTTTCTTGTTTTGTTTCTTTGTTAACTTGTTTTGTTTTTTGGTATTGGAGATTGAATCCAGAGGTCTTTTGCCTCCAAGCTATATCCCTAACCCTTTTTATTTTTTATTTTGAAACAGGGTCTCACTAAGTTGCTGAGGCTGGCCTGGAACTTGTGATCCTCCTGTCTCAGCCTCCCAAATACTGGGATTTCAGATGTGTGCCACATGCCCAGTTAGGCACCATTTTTTCTATAAGCAAATGACTCACAGTGGCTATGTATGTGTGTGTGTGTGTGTGTGTGTGTGTGTGTGTGTATGTGTGTGTGTAGTTAGCAATTGAACCCAGGGGCATTCTACTTCGACCTATACCCCCAGCCCTATTTTTATTTTTTATTTTGATACAGGGTGTCACTAAGTTGCTGAGGCTGGCCTTGAACCTGTGATCCTCCTATCTCAGCTTCCCAAGTACTAGGATTACAGGCATGTACCACCATGATTGGCTTCATGGGAGTATCTATAGCAATGTATTCAACCTTCTTTGTTTGCAACTCACAGAAATAAATATATTTCATGCTGTAAATCAGCATAAATACACACATGCACTTATGCATCCAATCCCCAAATCTCAGAAAACAATTCTCTCGCTACATGTGATAAAATATAAAAGAGCAACAACAACAATGAAGATATGGCAGAAAGATCTGTCCCCAACAAATGACACTTTTAAAAGATAGTGTCATAATATGCTAAATTGCTTTGTAATACAACTGTTGCATTGAGACTACCAGTTTAAAAAACAATAGGTTATAGTATGTATATGTGAAAGACCCAAATTTCTCATTCCTTTCTTTTGTTAAAATTTCCTTTCCTCTCTTTTTTGAAATGCTTTCTGAAGGAGATTAAAGTATAAAGTTAACAATGTGCCAATCCAATTCTTGCTAAAAGACCTGAATTCACACTACTTTCCAGTCTACTATTCATGTCCCAGGTCATGGACTGTTAGCATCAGCAGTTTTGCTTGATGTTGCCAAATTATTCCCTGAAAAAGTTACACCAATTTACCTTCCCAATAGCAGTGTGTGAGAGTTCTCAAGTTCCCACATGCTTGGTAAGACTGAGTATTGTGAAAGTTTTTTCTTTTTTTTTTTTGCTAATCTGATGAATGCGAAATTGCTTACAATTTTATTTCCAAGGTTATTGGATGAAATTGAACATTATTTCCACATATATTGCTCAATCAGACTTCCTTATATGGTATTTTATTAGTAATGTGTAGGATTTTTTTTATATATTCTACAAACCAACCATCTGCATAGTGGGCATTTATTAATGAAAATAGCAAATATTTTTTAGTATATGAATAAATAAGAATTATAATTAACTTTTCCCCAATTGTCCCAACTCATTTATTAAATAGTTATTTTCTCCTTGATATGCTATGACCTTCCTATAGTTACAGTTTTCGTCTATGCATGGTTTTCTTTCTAACACTTCTCTTCTGTTGGCCTTTTTTGTTTATTTCTGAGCCAATATCATACTATTTTAATTACTGTAGTTTATACTTGATTTTAATGTCTGGAAGGACAGATCTATCTTCTGCAAATTTACTTAGCCATTCTTGGTGCTGTATTTCTCTGTGAATTTTAGCATATTTTCTCAACTCCATGAGAATTCTTCTGGGTATTTAAATGGAAATACATTGAAGTTACAGGCTAATTTGGGTGAAATGCCATAGTTCTGAACTCTTGAAATTGTTTGACATGATCTATATCTCTATTTGTGTGGGCTACCTTTCATCCCCTTTTATATATTTTCTTCATTCAAATTATTAAAAATACTGTTAGATTATTGCTAAATAACTGATAATTTTGGTAACATTTAGAATATTACCTTTCTTCTGTAATATTACCTCCTTAAATTTAGTGTATATATAAGTAATATTGATTTTTGTGCACCAACCTAGAAATCTTTATAAACCTTCATATTGCTTTAAAATTGTGCTGGAATTTCCTAATTAGATACTTATTGTACAAACATAAGAGATATATATTACTGTCAATTCCTTACAGTGCTTCATTATTGCAAATAAAGCTTGTTTACAGATCTTTGGATGGACAAGAACTTTCATTTCTTTGGATGAAAGAGTGAGGAGTGGAATGGCTGGGTCATACGGAAGTATATGATGAACTTAAGAAACTGTCAATCTGTTTTCCAAAGTGGGTGTATGATTTTCCATTTCTATTAGCATGGTATGAAATTTTCAGTTGTTCCACTTCCTTGCCAACACTTGATATGGCCAGCTTTTTAGTTTTTATTTTATTGTCATTTTAACTTGCATATTCCTAATGCTTTATGAAGTGCATGCCTATGTTAGTCAGCTTTCTATTACTATGATAAATACCTGAGATAATCATGTTACAAAGAGGAAAGATTTTCTTCGCTCACAGTTTTGAAGGTTTCAGTCCATGGTCAGTTAGCCTCAATGCTTTTGGGCCTGCAGCAAGAAAACATATCATGGCAGGAACATATGTGGTGTAAAACTGCTCACCTCATCACCAGGAAGTAACAGAGAGTGAGGAGGGGGCCGAAATCCCACTAGCCCCTTCAAGGATACATTGCCAGTGACCTAAAAACCTCTCACCAGGCCCCACCTCTTAAAAGTGCCACCACCTCCCAAAAGCGCCTTCCTGTGGACCAAGCTCTTAACACACTGACATTTAGGGGACACTTAAGATCCAAAAAATAGCGATGACTTTTCATGTACTTATTTGTCATCTGATCATTTTTTTTGATAAGATGTCTGTTCAGCTCTTTTGTTCGCTTTTAACAGTTTAGTTATCTGTCTTCTTATAATTAACTTATTAAATTCTTTTATATATGTAAGATAAAAGTCTTTTGTTATGTAGATGTTTGGCAAATATTTTCTCCCAGTCTGTTGCTTGTCTTTGCATTTTTCTAACAGTGTCTTTTAAAGAGAAGAAAAAATTAAGTCTTATTTTATTCATTCATAGTTAATTTTATGTGTGCTATGTTTAAGAAAGCTTTTGCAAAGCCATTAAAAATTTCTCCAATGCTTTCTTCTCAAAGTTTTATAATTTGGGTTATTACATTTAGACTATTATATGCTTTGAGTAAGTTTTTGACATGAAATCAGAGTTGAGATTTTTCTTCCTCCTCTTCCATATGTCTATTTAATTATTCCAACATCATTTGCTGATGTCTAAATGTCCTTGCATTTTTTAGATTAACATTATTAGTTTTAAAATGTTTTTGTTCTTAAACTTCTGAGTTTGACATGTTGAAATTTTAATAAACTTATTTTTGTATCAATGTTCATAGGTGAGATTAGACAACACTATTTTCTTATCCATGTTTGTCCAGTTTGGGGTCAAATTTGAGCTACCTTGTAAAATGTATTGGTTCACTTTCCTGTTCTTTAGATTCTTTGAAACAATTTGTAACACATAGAGTTTATCTGTTCCTTCAAGGTTAATAAAACCTCACATAAAATCATCTGTGGTTATCTTTGAAGGGTTAAATACATTATTATTTATTTAATTACTTTAATCTTGTTTTCTCTTTCTTCCTTAGCAAACTTTATTGTTTATATTTTCCAGAAAGCTGACCATTCTTAATTTTTAATTTATTTGGAAAAAGATATTCATATTAGTTATAATATTAAATATATATATATATATATGAACAGACACACACACACACACATATATATACACATACACAAGTATATTGACACAGAGAAAATCTCTACTGTGGCTATAGTTTTGTTTTATCTATAATAACTAATATTGCTTCCATTTTCTACTCTGCCTGATTCAGACTGATGAAGTTATCTCCATTAAGAGAAACAGCTTTTGGTTTTGCTGATTTGTTTGATTGATTTATTACTGTCTGTTTTTTAGTCCATTAATGTCTGCTCATATCACCATTAATTACTTCATTCTACTTTATTTGTGTTGTTTTTGCTTTTCTCATTTCTTCATCTGAAGACTTACTGTTTTCTCATAAATACGTTTAGGACTATAAATTTCCCTGTAAGCACAGCTTTAGCTTTGGTTTATAATATTGAATATCTTTATCTTCCTGGGCTGATTCTGGCTTAAGTCCTCAGGTCTTGAATTTCACAGTTTCATAATTGTTACTAATCTATTGTTTATGGCGAAGTCTTATCTACTAAGTATTTCATTTCCTGACCACATTTTATTTCCAAGATTTCCAATTTTTCTTTTTTTTAACCTAAATTTGTAGAAAATATTTTTGTTGGAAAAAAATTATAGGATGTATTTTTTTCCCTTGAATTTAAGTCTTGTTGTTAATCATTTGAAAGTAACATGCCCTTTTTCCAGCCCCTTGCATGTGTTGATATTTTCCCATTGTCTTTGTTGTTTGCTACTTGACCAGGGTAAGCTTAAGTGTAATTGTCTTTGTGTCTATATTGCTTAGGGCTTCTGGATCTGTGGATTGGTATCTTTCATAAGTTTTGGAAGATTTCTTTATAATTGGTGTCCATTCTTATTCTCTATCCTTTCCTTGTGGAGATCCAGTTACATTTCAGTTCTTTACATTATTTCCCATGTACTTCTTATGCTCTACTTTGATTCTCCATTAATTTCCTTTCTGAGCTTCAGTTTGGATATTTTCCATTCTTTTATCTTCAATTTCCTACCTAAAATTCTTAGCTTTAAATATTCTATTGTGTGCTTCTGGAATATCCACTTGATTAATTTTCTAGATCCACATACCTAATAATTTTTATTATATGCCAAATATCTTAGTTAAAGGCATCACAGAGGCTTCAGATAATCTTCCACTAGCAAGAGTGCCCTGTCTCTCATGTTAGACGGGTCAGTAAGGACTCATCACCGCCATCCACTCAGGGCTGAGCTGGGAGGGGGTTAGGTTGCAGTTTTACTAAGATTCATTTCCTTCATCTCTGTTTCCTCTCCATTTTTTGACTGTATCTCTTTTGAACTTTTGATTTACAGGATGGCAAGTTTCTATCTTCCCAATCTTAAAACACTGTACAAAAATTCCTTCTCAGCCTTCACAGATTTGGAGTTTTGCCCTTTCCAAATTGGGAAAATATGCTGGGGAAGAGAATAGGCATGTGTTTGAGGTGGACTAAACTCTTCAAACATGACAATTTCTTCTAAATATATATTTCACCCCATTTTGTCAAAGTCCCAGAACCTTCCCTACAGCTTTAGAATTTTGAAATGATAGGGAAAGCCATCTGTGCATAATGGCTCCTGAGACTTCCAAATTTTCATGCCAATTTCTCACAACTTCCAAAAGCCTTGCTTATTTCTCTTTCTCTAGAAAATCCCCTGAGTTTGCTAGATCTGATCCTCAACCAAATTCAAAATAGGCAAATGAACATAGAGGGGAAAACATCCTATAACCAACTACTCTCATCAGGACTCTCTTCTCCAGGACGTTAGTTCATTTAGTCTCATCATTTCTACAGCACTCTAGGATCTTTGAAAACATGATTTTTACAATTTATCTGGATGTTTAGTTGTTGTAGTGAAGTTGGTGCTCTGCAACCACTTACCACAATCTTCCCAGAGCCATAATCATAGTTTGAAGTTATTTTCAGATTTCTCTCTTATTTTTACTATATTTGGGGAAGAAAAACATTTTTAGTTAATTTTTTTAATCATTAGTTTTTGTGTCTTTTGGAATTTATTCATTGTGCATAAATAACTCTTTCTCACCTAGTGTCTAGTGCTTTTGTAGTTACCTCCCATCTCTCTCTGAGGACCCCCAGAGAAGGCCTGTGTTTTATATTAGTGGTTTGGAGTTCCCATTTATCTGATAAAAATGAACCAGCAGAATGATCATCTTGAGTCTTGATTGTAAACTTCCCATTCATTCCTAGGAACCTAAGGACAAGACTTCTCCCAGTCTCTGCTATGGGCAGGGATGAGGCACTTCTCCTGGGAGCTGAGCTTTGTAATCCTGTTTCATGTGTGGGTGTGGCTGGCAGCAGGGAGGAGTTGTCAAGCTGTTAGTCACAAGATATGAACTTCTTCCCATTTTTTTTTCTTCTAGACCTAAGGTTCCATAGGTCCTCTGCTCTACTCCTTTTTATTTGCTTGTATTTCTATTTCTTTTATTGTTCTATGAAGATGTCCATCATGATTTTGAGCATAATTTTACCTTTTTAAGTTTATATCCATCTTAATTATGCATTGGGGTTGAGAAGAAATGGCCTTCTTCAAAGCCTCACATTGCAATGCAAATTATGCAAGCTTGAAAAAGTTTTTGGCTCTAAATAAGTAGTGGACATAATCTTCCTTTGACTCCTCCAGGACAACATCTCCTACTGTCTTTGTGTGCTCAAGACCTCTTCTTATCACCTGGCAGGCTGGTTCATTCATCTTTTTAGAATTAAGTTTTGACTTAACAAAAAAGTAATTCACAGACGCTGCAAAATTCTTAAACAAAGGAATGATATTTAAATAAAGTCTCTTTGTTCTCTGAACCCATGATGTGCCACATCTGACACAAATTACATCTTGAATTTTAGACCAGATTTTGTGGTGTGTGTGTGTGTGTGTGTGTGTGTGTGTGTGTGTGTGTGTTACTGGGGATCAAACACAGAGACACTCTACCTACCACTGAGCTACACCCTCAGCCCTATTTTAACATTTAAAAAAAATTTGAAATAGGGTCTCACTAAGTGATCACATCGCCCTGGCCTCCAATCTGTGATCCTCTTGTCTCAGTCTCCCAAATACTGGGATAACATATGTGAGCCACTGCCCCTGGCAAGCAGATATTTTTCATCTTTGTCATCAATAAATAAAAAAAGCCAGAGTTCTCAAATAAGTTTGGATTTCTTCTTGTCTTTGGCCAGCTGGACAGAATACTCAATAAGGGCTGGAGTGCGGCTCAATGATAGAGCACTTGTCCAGTATGTGCAAGGCCTAGAGTTCGATCCCAAGCACCAAAAAGAAAAATAAAAAAAATCACTTCAGATAATCTTAATTGTTCCATGTGCCTCTGAGTTGCTTGTCTTTTATCTGTCATACAATCACGTAGCACAGCTTCATGAGCAATAGAGTTGTGCCCCTTTGGCATACTGGCAGACAGACCCTAGGTGTCCTCCACTCAGGAACTTCTTATGTTGTTTCTCTAAAAAGTCTCCCCTAGTTTCTTGACTAGTTTGAAATGCCTATTTTTACTCTCTTTTGGGAATCCAGGTTTTTTAATAGTCAAAGATATTCCTGGGCCAGGCACAGTGACTCATGCCCAGTACTTGGGAGACTGAGGCAGGAGGATCATAGGTTTGAGCTCAACCTCAGCAACCTAGTGAAACATTGTTTCAAAATAAAAAAAAGGGATGGGGGTATAATTCAGAGGTAGAACACTGCCCCTGGGTTCAACACCCAGCACCAAAAAAAAAAAAAACAACTTTCTGGATTTTCTTTTTGAGAAGTCTAATAGCTATAATACCTTGGATACAGGTGGTTTCAGTGGGACAGAAATAATGGACATAGGAAGGAGATGTTCAGAGCAGGGTGTTGGTAAGACCCACAGAGGTACCCTCAGCTGGTGGGAGATGGTGAAAAGGGACTACTCCTCTCGTAGTTAGAAGGAAAAGGACTTAGGTGGAGCAGGAGAGGATTCCAAAATGAAAAGTTGAGGAGAAAGGATAGTTTTGCAGGGAAAAAGTTTTGACCTGGAACATCTGAAAAAGCATCTGATATGCCCAGCCATGTGTGTGGAGATGCCATAGGATTGGGGAAATCAGGGAGAGCCCACCCAGGGGAGCCCAGAGCAGGTGGAAGTGTGTACCTGTGGGGTGCTTCCCCCTGGGCCTGTGTCCAGACTCTGGGAATTACAGAGTCCTGAGGAGGTATGGCTCCGCTCACTGCCAGGGCTAAGCCAGCTGACCCAGGTGTGAGCATGGGAATGCTTCAGGAAGTCCTTGCCAACTTTATGTAGACTGATTCTGGCACAGTACAGATTTAGCATCCCTAACCTGAAAATCTGAAATGGTTCAAAATCTGAAAGTTTGGGGGAATTAATAATTCCATAAATGGTAGATTCCACATCATAAAAACTTGCCTCATACAGATTTAAAAATGTGGTATAATATTGGTGGAGCATGGTGGTACACACCTGTAATCCCAGAAACTAGGGAGGCTGAATCAAAAGGGTCATAAATTTGAGGCCAGTCTGGGCAAGTTAATGAGACCCTGTTTCAAAGTAAAAAAAAAAAAAAAAAAGAAAAAAGAAAAAAAGCATAGCTGAGTGGTAGAGCAATTTTCTAGCATGTCTGAGGCTCTGGGTTTAATCCCCAGTTCTGAAAAAAAAATACTATATGTATAGGGTAGCTGAAGCCCAAGTGAATTTGGTGTTTAGACTTGATTCCATCCCCAACAGATTTCATTAGGTCTATGCAAATATTTTAAAACATGTACAAACTAGAAATCTGAATATTTCTAGTCCCAAGCATTTTAGATAAGAAATATTCAACCTGAGTCTTTCAAAGTGTCATAACAGAAATGGGGACAATTGTAGATTTTCTGTTACCTGATGCAAAAGATCTCTGAGAAAAAGAATTAAACAAACCTTAAGAGATTATAGTACTTTTTAGTGGTTGGACCATTTGCTCACATTTTCCATCTGTTTATCAGATATGTGTGAATGTCTTTTGTGAGGTGCTAAGGTGACAGATGATCAAGACCCTGTCCCTGTCCTTAAGGAGATCACAGCCCCTTGGAGAAAGTGGAAGGAAAGGGGGAGTCACTCAGAATGTCTCTGCAGGAGGAGGACTTGGTGGTTCCACCCAGGAAGGCTGAGTGACTGACTGATTTCTCACTCAGGATATGCAGAGCTTGCTGCTTCCTCTATATTTTCCCTGAAGCCACAGGAGGAACACAGCCCTTCTGTTAAAATACAAGAGGGAAACGTAGATCTGTGAGCAGAATCTACTCTTTTGGTGGAAAGCAAGGCTGGGAAACACACAGGTTTGGATCTTCTTTGGAAAGTTAAGTCTCTCTGCCTCCTGTCCTCCCAGTCTTCCTACACTCACCTCCCCACCCACGAGGACAGTGGATGAGCAAGTATGAGGCACAGGAAACCTGTAGAAACTTGATTGTAGCTGTCAACAGCACTGCTTTGGATAGGCTCTCTAGGAGCTAAGAAAAGGCTGTCCCACCAGTTTGTGGGACCAGAAAGAGTGGGGATTAAAAGTGACCCTCCACTGTTCAGAAAGACTGTGGCACATGAGCATACACTGTGTCCCCACAAAAAACTATCCCCCCAAATAGAATACACAAATATTCTACTGTTTTTATTTTTGTAACATCAAATTTCTGAGGGTTCACAAATATCCTGAGGCCTGACATTCTGTAGAAAAATAGGATGAGCTTCCATTTCATGAGGCATTGCTAAGAGTCAGGGCTGGTGGAAGTGCCTTCTAGAGATAAAGTCATTTGATTTTCATCTCTTATTATTATATGTGGTTTATATGGCAGAAAACTGAAATCCAATTGAGTTTTCTTTTTCTTTTTTCTTTTTTTTTTTTTTGTGGCACTGGGGATTGAACCCAGGGGCATTCTACCTCCGAAATACATCCCCAGCCCTATTTTTTTGTTTTGTTTTGTTTTGAAACGGGGTCTCACTAAGTTGCAGAGAGCCTCACTAAGTTGTTGCTGAGGCTGGTCTCAAACCTGCCATCCTCCTTTCTCAGCCTTCAAGTACTGTAATTACAAGTGTGCACTACCACTCTCGGCTTAAATTTTCTTAACTTGTGCCAAATAACTCAATTTAACAGTAGTAGATTCTGTATTCAAACTCAAATTTGGTTTTCTTTCTAATACACTGCTTTCCCTTTAAACTAACTATTTCAATAAATTTTTATGGGTTGATGGATAAATGCATCATCTTATAAATTTTTATTTTTTTTCAAAAGGTTACTTGAATATTAGTCTTAGTTGTTTTCCATGAACACTCTATTGGATGGTAGATTAAAATGTGCTGGAAATCAAGCTATGTCTGTCTCTTCTCTGACTTTTTATGGCACATGGCAGGTAGTACAGGGCTGAGCCCAATCTAGTCAAAGGGACATGGAGTAAATATCTTCCATTGTAGACTAACTCATTCAGTTTGAGGTTGTGCCCCATTCACTCAGAATCCTTCCTTCCTTGTCTTTGGGGGAAAGCCTGAGACATTATTCACTGAAATTTTAAAATGTCGTATTTATCTAGGCTCCCCTATACCAGGGATTGGCTCAGGGGTATAAAGCAAAGTAAGGTATAGTTCTTGCCTTTAACAAGGTAGCAAAGTAGTCAGGATAACAGACATCTAAACAGTTACAATGCCAAGTGAATGAGAAGGGCTAGATTGAGGACACAGCCTGTTCTGTTGGCGCTCAGGGGTGCCTCCTTGCTATTGTACCTGGCAGGGTCAGAGGCGATGTCTCTGGAAAGATGGTGCTTAGGGAGGCACTACCAGAGAAACCTTCCAACAGACCTGGATCTCGAGGGGAGAACGAGGTGCAGCCTGGGAAGTGGAAGAAATTCACTTTGTGCTGAGAGATGAGACTGAGAGGTTGGAAGGGGACACACTATGAAGGACTAAGAAGTGTGGATTTTTCTGGCTATAACATAAAGCTAATGAGATTGAAGGACTCTCATCTCCACATGACCAGAACTGACAGGAAGCTTGGTGTCACTACTGAGTTCCCAACCCTGAGGTTCCCAAATTCTCTTCCTTGGGAAATCCCCTCCCATGAAATGTGTCCACACAGCCAGCGGCTAGCTGCCCCCCCCCCTCCTCTCCGCAGACTGTTGTGTCGGCATGCGGTAGCGAGCTGCATCTCCCCAGGCTGGGGCTTGGCAAGGAGAAGGCAGCCACCAGCGTAGTCTCCACTGGGCTCACCCAGCAAATGGTTTTCTCCAGGACTAATTAAGGATGACTTGATGTCTCTAAGCCTACACTTAAGTCTTTGTTGGCCTGCTATTGTTTCCACTGAGCGTGACAAGGCCTAGGAGGTTTTCTTCTTCTTTTTTTTTTCTGGTTGTCTCAGCCAAATGCCAAAGGCAAAAATTAAAAAAAAAAAAAGAAAGAAAGAAAGAAAGAAATCACTACTTTCATTCACTAAACATGCCCGTTTACTTGTTTTTCTACTTTATGGCATTAGTCATTGCTATAAACCCAGCATGGTATCTTTTTTTTTTTTTTTATGATTGTAATATTCCAAAGCCAAGTAAGTATTCCATCCATGAGACAGATCTGTAACATATTTCAGAGATGTTGGGGGATATACCACCAATGGCCATCTCTACATTCAGTCACAGAATTCCCAGACCCCAGAATCTTTTGTATCTTCAGAGACCCTCTGAGGGATGAGAGTAATTGGCAAGCTCACTCATCATTTTATTGTATTATATTGACTACATCAATCAATTAATTGACATATTAATCATTTCTTTCAAATATTTGGGTTGCCAGATTTAGCAAATAAAACTCAAGACACTCAGTTAAATCTTAATTTCAGATAAATAAATAATAAATAAATAAATAAATAGTGTCAGCATATCTCCTACAATCTTAGGAAGAGAGATATTCTAAAATATAATTTTACCCTGCAACCCAACCACTGACTCTTGCTGTAAATAAACACTGAGTGCATCTCAATGTTAAGTGCTGTGTACAGGGTGGAGGAGTCAGGTATGAACCAGATACAGTCTTTTTCCCCTGAAGGGATTCAAAGACTAGTGACAGTGGAGACTGGTAAAGAACTAATAAATATGCAACTTGATACTGACAATGAGTCCCCCACACCCACTTGCCCAAAAACCATGAATGAATCTCACTTATGAAGATGAGTGTAAATTAAAATGTAAATCAACAAAACGTTCACATGTTGAAAAGTATTCAGACTACAAAAAAAAGAGAAAAGAATAATTTGCTTCAGCCAGTTAGAGTTTGACCCTTGGAAGACAAGAGACAGTTCAAAATTCTAATATACACTGAATATCTACATCACATTAGGATGTCAGTAAAAACCTGATACTCTCAACACATATTGAAAAGCAACTTGACCAAATAAACATTCAGTGCTGATTAAGAAAAAAACAAAAACACTTAGCAAAGTCAAGAGTGCATAGACAATTCTTACCATGAAAAGATAAAGAAGTAGCATTCATTTCTAATTTTGAGAATAATAAAAGAAGAAAAAAGTCTCAGAAAAGTAGGAATAAATCCCTCCCCTGTGTGTGTATGAGTGTGTCCCAAAACAAAAGTCAGAATCATGCTTAGTGATAAATAGTAGAATGTTTTCTTTAGAATCAGGAATGAAACTGGGTGTGGTGGTGCACACTTCTAATCCCAATACTTGGGAGGAGGATCTGGGTTTGCAGACAGGAGGATCTGGGTTTGCAGCCAACCTCAGATACTTAGTGAGGCACATCAAAACTTAGTGAAACCCTGTTTCAAAATAAAAAGAATAAAAAATGGGGCTGGAGATGTAGCTCAGAGGTAGAATGCCCCTGGGTTCAATCCCCAGTAGTGCAGAAAAAAAAAATAATCAGGAATGAAACAAGAACAGTTATTATCACAGTTATTATTTAACATTATACTAGAAGTCTTACCTATTACAATTGAACAAAAGAAAGAAATGATAGATATGAATATTAAAAGAAGATGGTTAATTTGTTATGTTTAGATAGTTTAGTCATATACCCAGAAAATCCAACACAACTTAAGACTGTGGGAAAAAAAGCAATATAAAAGGAAAAAAAATTTCAATAGTATGTTGGTTAACAAATGAATGTGCAAAAATCAGCACCCATTGCTGTGGAGAAATAAGAATAAAAAAATGGAATAAAAATTCTATTAACAATGCCAACTGATAATATTCTATCTACATATAAACTAATTAGTATGTTTAGGTACCAAATTAAGAGAACTTTAAACCTGTGAGTCACAAAAATAGTTCCATCTGAATAAAAGATGCATTAAAATCTTAGATAGAAAGATGGAAGAGAGCCCAAGAGTGAAACACCTTTCCTCAGGTGCTGTGAGCTCGAGTCAAATCTACCATAAAAGCAGCTTCCTGATGGAAGAAAGAAGCAACAAAAAGGGGAACAAAGCAACGAACACTGAATTGCAGCGGAAAAGAACACAGAAAGGGGAACAGGGAGAGCAAAGGAACCTGTGCACTCAGCAGAGGTGCACATGCGAAGTGGTGGCAGCCATTGAACTGGCCACCCAGCATGGTGGCTACCAGCACATCGGCTACCAGCACCAAGACACCTAAGGACCTCCAGCATACCCAGCCACCAGATGTGGAGTTAGTGAATCCAGAACTTCACACCCTTTGCAGGAGACATATCCCAGCAAAACCAACAGTGACCAGACGCCTGGGGTGACCAGCCTAAGCCCGAGTGGCGGGACCACCCCAGCTCATCTCTCCTTCCAGAGCCAGAGTGGCGATCAACTGCACTGCAGAGCTTGTATCTGGACTGCCACAAAAACAGCCTCTTGACAGAAGGAAGGAAGAGCAAAGCAGCAAAAAAGTGAATGAAGCAGTGAGAAGATCTGAACAGAGCCCAGAGAGCAGTCCACGGAGAACAAAGGAGACCGTGCATGCGGCAGTGGCATGCACTGCGGAACAGCGGCAGCCCTTGAGCTAGCTGCTAGGCACAGAAGAGCACAGAGGAACTATAAGTTTTCAGAACTCTCTGGGAGGGAATCTTGTGCAAAGGACAGGCTCGGTCACCTGCCCCTCGAGCAAATGACTAGGAGCAGAAGTGCGGGAGGGACCCGGAGCACACAAAGCATAGAGACCTTACAGGCCCCTGAAAAATGCCTGGCATTTAGACTGCATGCCCCACCAGCAAAGGCAGAGAGAGAGAGAGAGACAGAAAGAGAGAGAGAGAGAGAGAGAGAGAGAGAGAGAGAGAGAGAGAGAGAGATGCAGACAGGGCCTGTGGAAAGCGCAGAACCTCTGGCTTACACTGGGTCTAGACCCAGTGTCGCCCCCTGCCCCCACATCCACTACATAGACTAGAGCGGCACAGGGACAGGTCCTGTGGAGAGCTCAGAGTCACAAGTTTGCAGCGGGAGGAACTCCCACTGGTTTGTACCAGTGGAACTCCCTGCCTGCACTGATGGAAAGAGCAAATAAGATTGCCTGAAACATGCTTGAGAATCTAGTACAGACATTTGAAAGCTGAAAATATCCACGCACATCCAACTGCAGAGGCCAACTTGACTCTGAACCTATATTCTTGCAGGGGTTTTGTTTTTGTTTTTGTTATTGTTGTTTTTGTTTTGCTATTTTTTTTTTTGTCTTGTGGGTGTTTTTCTGTTTTGTGTTTTGTTTTATTTTGTTCTTTTTTTTTTTTTTTGCAGTACTGGGGATTGAACTCAGGAGCATTCTACCTCCGAGCTATACCCCCAGCCCTATTTTTTTTAATTCTTTATTTTGAAACCAAGTCTCACTAAGTTGCGGAGTGCCTCACTAGGTAGCTGAGGCTGGCCGCGAACCCGGATCCTCCGGTCTCAACCTCCCGAATGCTGGGATTACAAGCGTGTGCCACCACGCCTGGCCTATTTTGTTCTTACTCTGCTTTTGTTTTACATTGCTTTGTTGTGTTTGTATTGGATGATTGGGTGCTTTGTTATTTTTGCTCAGTTTGTTGACTCTCTTCCTCATCCCTTTTATAAGCTTCCTCTCTCTCTCCTATCTGTGTTCCTCTCCTCAACACTTTCCTTTCTCTCTCATTTTTTCTCTGTCTCATATCAAGTCCATTTCATACCACCACACCTAAATACTCTGCATTGACTACCAGAATCCTCTGACTTATCCACTATTTCTAATCTCTACTACATATCACCTCAACACACTCAAACCTTTAGTCCATTGGACCATACATTCTACTTTAACCTATTCTTACATTCATCACTGAAACTTCTCACCTAACCTTCACCAGTGAACACAATCTGTCCCTGTATATACCAACTGACACCTCTAAATCCCACTACAGAGATTGGAACAGAGAGGTGTACCACCAGAAGGGACTGCCAAACCCTAAGGATAAACTCACCTCTGCTGATAGAAAGTATAAATCCCACATCAAGGCCTAAAAACAAAGAGGCCACAAACTGTCCTACTCACACCTCTGAGACAAATCCCTATAACAGAAGCAACAAACAGACCCTAGAAGTCAACACCTGAAACCCACCAATGGCACCATTAGAGAGGCCAGAGAAGGCCTAGAGCAATTACAACCCAGTACAAGATAGTACTCACTAAGAGAAAATAAAAATCAGAAATCTATAAACTGGGAGAAAGCTTGCAAGAGCAGCAAAGATATAAATTTAAGAACAAGGAAACCATGGGAAGGAAAGATAGCAAAGAAACAATGAGCCACCACAACCCCACAATAACAGAACTCACCAACACAGACTGGCAGAGAGTACCAGAAGAACAATTCAGATCTTTAATACTAGAAACAATACAAGATTTCCAGAAATAATGAAAAGAGAGTTGGAAAGAAATAAAGGAATAAATAAACAAAGAATTTGACACCCTGAACAGGAACCAAAGAGAAGCATTGAAGGAAGTGAAAGATGCAATAACTGAAGTGAAGGCATCAATACAAACTATAAACAGTAGATTAGACCACATGGAAAATAGAATATCACTTTTAGAAGATGACCATTCCAAAAATGAATCCATAGTACATAATCTAGAAAAAAAATCGACAGTATGAATTGGACATCAACGAGATCTGGGCCAACTTTAAAAGAGCTAAACTAAGAATAATAGGCATAGAAGAGGGACTAGAAGCTGAAACTAATGGAATAAAGCATCTTTTCAAGGAAATAATATCAGAGAATTTTCCAAACATAGAAAGAGAAGTTGACACACAGGTACAGGAAACATACAGAATCCCCGCTAGACAAGACCAAAGAAGAGGCTCGCCACACCACAAAATAATCAAATTGACTCATGTAGAGGCCAAGGAGAAAATCCTAAAGGCAACAAAAGTCAAAGGCCAAGTGACATTTAGAGACAAACCAATTAGAATCACCTCATACCTCCCAAACCAAGTCATGAAAGCCAGGAGGAGCTGGAGCAACATATCCAAACTCTGAAAGAAAATAACTTACAGCCAAGATTCTCCTACCCAGAAACTCTCTCTCAAAATTGATGGGGAAATAAAAACCTTCCATGACAAACAAAAACTGAAAGCATTTATGTCTTCTAAACCAGCACTGGACAAAATACTCAAAGAGATTAACTACAAAGAAGAATTAACAAGTAAATGTCAGAACCAGAGAAACAACAATTTCCAGGAAGCAAGCAACTAAGCAAAGAAGAACATACACTACCACAAACAGAAGTCAAAACTCAAAAATTTAGGAATTAAAAATAAACCTCTCAGTAATCACAATGAATATAAATGGCCTCAACTTCCCAATAAAAAGACACAAGGTAGCAAAATGGATTAAAACCCAGAATCCATCTATATGCTGCCTGCAAGAAACACATCTTACAAGCAAAGATTCCCACAAACTAAAAGTGAAGGGCTGGAGTAAGGTAATCCATGCCAATGGAACATGAAGACAAGCTGGAGTAGCAACTATGATATCAGATAAACTAGACTTCAAGGCTAAGCTTATCAGAAAAGATAAGGAAGGTCATTTTTTACTAGTAAAAGGAAAAATCCAGCAAGAGGAAATAACAATTGTCAATATTTATGCCCCAAACATAGGTACAGCCACTTTCATAAAACAAACTCTTCATGATATAAAATCACACATAGATCCAAATACAGTAATACTGGGAGACTTCAATACTCTTCTCACATCACTAGAGCAATCTTCTAAACAAAGGTCAGTAGAGATACCTTAGTCCTAAAGAATACCACAAACCAAATGGACCTATTAGACAAATACAGAATATTTTACCCAACTACAGCTGAATTCACATTTTTCTCAGCAGCCCATGGAACCTTCTCCAAAATAGACCACATTCTGGGGCATGAAGTGAGCACTGGTAAATTAAAAAAATGTAACATAATTCCCTGCATCTTTTTAGACCACAGTGGAATGAAACTAGAAATCAACTCTAAGAAGACCCAGAGTAACCATGTAAACACAAGGAGACTTAACACCACACTGCTGAATGAGGAATGGGTCATAGAAGAAATAAGGGAAGAAATTTAAAAATTCCTAAAAAATAACGAAAACAGAGACACAACATATCAAAACATCTGGGACATGTTGAAGGCAGTACTAAGAGGAAAATTTACAGCACTGAGTGCCCACATAAGAAGAACAGAAAATCACCAAAATAATAATAATAATAATAATAATAATAATAATAATAATAATCTAATGACACAGCTCAAAGCCCTTGAGAAACAAGAACAGTCTAACACCAAATCCAGTAGAAGACAGGAAATTATTAAAATCAGAGCAGAAATTAATGAAGTAGAGTATAAAAAATACAGAAAATCAACAAATCCAAAAGCTGATTTCTTGAAAAAATAAAGAATATAGATAAACCATTACCCAACCTCACCAAAAAGAGAGAATCAACTCAAATTACCAAAATAAGAGATGAAAAAGGAGATATTAATACTGATAGTGTGGAAATACAGAGGATTGTCAGAAACTACTTTGAAAAACTATACTCCAACAAAAATGGAAGATCTAGAAGAAATTGAAAATTTTCTAGACATATATAACCTTCCTAAATTGATTCAAGAAGATATAGAAAACTTAAACCGACCAATAACAATCTATGAGATAGAAATAGTGATAAAGAATTTACCATCAAACAAAAGCCCAGGGCCAGATGGTTTTCCAAGTGAATTTTATAAAACATTTATAGAAGAGCTAATCCCAATACTCCTCAAACTATTTTGTGAAATAGAAAGAAATGGGACCCTCCCTTGTATGAAGCCAACATCACATTAGTAACAAAGCCAAATGAAGACAGCTCAAGAAAAGAAAATGATAGGCTTATATCATTGATGAACTTAGATGCAAAATTGCTAAATAAAATACTAGCAATGCGCATTCAAAACCACATCAAGAAAATTATACGCTATGACCAAGTCGGGTTCATCCCAGGGATGCAAGGCTGGTTCAACATATGAAAAACAAAACAATCCATGTTATTCACCACATAAACAGAATCAAAGACAAAAATCACATGATCATCTCAATTGATGCTGAAAAAGCATTCGACAAGATCCAACACCCATTCATGCTAAAAGCACTTCAGAGAATCGGAATAGAAGGAACATACCTCAACATCAATAGGCCCACAGCCAACATCATATTAAATGGGGAAAAAGCAAGAGTTCCCACTAAAAACAGGAGCAAGACAAGGATGTCTGTTATCACCACTTCTGTTCAATATAGTACTTGAAACTGTAGCCAGAGCAATAAGGCAAGAGAAGGAAATCAAAGTGGTAAAAAAAGCAAAAGAAGCCAGGTGTGGTGGAGCACATTTGTAATCCCAGCATTTGGGAGGCTGAGAGATAGAATGCTCCTGATGTACTTTCACAAATATATCAAAGTCAATCACTAAACTGAACTTGAGAAGGAGGGAGGGTGAGGGAGTGGGGTGGGGTGGGAATTGGGGAAGGGGTTAAATGAGAAAAGTGTGCATGTATGCCTTTATCAGCTTCTACCTAACAAAGATGTATGATTACAATGCACCAATTAATAAAAAAAGAAAGATAGAAACTTATAAAATTATCAAGTTTCTCAAAAAATCAATTTATTTGTGTGTGTGTGTGTGTGTGTGTGTGTGTGTGTGTGTGTGTGTGTGTGTGTTACGGGAAGATTGAACTCAGGATGTTTTACTTCTGGGCTATACCTCCAGACCATTGTTTTTTTTTTGTCTTGAAACAGGGTCTCACTAGGTTGCTGAGAGTCTGTGCTTTGTGAAGGCTGTCCTTAAACCTATGATCCTCCTGTCTCAGCCTCTCAAGTACTGGGATTACAGGCATGTGCCACCACACCTGGCTTCAAAATTAATCCCTAAATGTAGGAAAGGTACTTTTGTTGTAGGGTTTTCTTGGACTTTGGCAATCTTATGCAAGATTTTCCTGCAAAAAATAAACATCAAAAACTTCTGAAAAGAAGAAAAATGAGAAGATACTGCTTTTATCATCTATTAAATGTGTTATGCAGTTACAATAAATAGAATTGCAAACTTTGTAAATAAAACTTTGGATCTGGAGAAAATAAATTCAGGGGGAAAATCAATGAAATAGAATAGAGAAGACAGAAATAGACACAAATATATGTGGGTGATAAATATAAGATAAAATAGCACTTAAAATTAGTAGGAGAAAAAGACTATTTTAAAAGGTGGTTTGGAGCCGGGCGTGGTGACGCACACTTGTAATCCCAGTACTTGGGAGGTTGAGACCAGAGGATCTGGGTTCTCAGCCAGCCTCAGCTACTTAGTGAGGCCCTCCACAACTTAGTGAGACTGTGTTTCAAAATAAAGAATAAAATAGGTCTGGGGGTGTAGCTTGGAGGTAGAATGTCCCTAAGTTCAATCCCCAGTACTGCAAAAAATTTTTAAAAAAAGTTAAAAAAAGTGGTTTGGGGAGAATTTGGGAAAAATAAGCCAGATTACTACTTTGAACAAAAGATATTACAATTGGATCAAAGATTTAAGCATGTAAAAATACAAAGCCACATAAGTTTCAGGAAACAAGAAGTATAAGAAGCTTTTATAAAGCAAATTCAGAGACCATAAAAGAATAAAATGATTATATTCATGATTTAAAAATTTAAATTATATATAAACAATACTATATACAAAAGGCAAACAGATAAAAAAAAGTGAGAACAATTTTGTTTCATATATTGCAAAAGCTATTGTTTTTAATTAACAAAGAGCTCATAAAAATCAATATAAAGGAGTTACAATCCAATAGAAAAAAAATGGGAAGCTTGTGAATAGGCAACTAATAGAAAAAGAATGAACAATTAAAAGCAAAAGTAACTTTCATTGGGGGGCAAAACTTGAAAGTTTATTGGGGGGCAAAAATTAAAAGTTTGGAAGGTGTCTAGTACTTACTGGCAATTGCATGGAAATCTGCTTTATGAACCAGATGTGGACATATACGTCAGTGTAACCTTCCCAAAGGTCAATTTGGAGATGTTTACCAGAGCTAGAAATTCAGGCTCACTTCCTCTGACTATGAAAAACACTTCTAGGATCTTGTTTTGGGGATATGCACATACTTTTATGAACAATATCAGAATAGATATAGGAGTTTAATCACCTCAGTATATCTGTAATTTTAGGGGAATAAAAGTGGAAATAATTGTCTATCAATAGAAGACTCACTACAACTGTTCTAATATATCCATATAATGAGCAAACACACATCTAGTGAGGGGAATGAGCTACAGGGTCTGTGCACTGATGTGATATCTCAAGAGAGGTAGGTGAGAGTGAAAATATCAGGGATAAATGAGTGTTTATGCAAAAATATGAGTATATTGTGCAAAAAATGTATATGTATCATACACATATACCATACATACAATATACTGTGCAAAATACATGATAGATTATATACAGAGAGAATCCTAAATATTGACACATGCATACATTTTTGTAAGAACAAAACCTGCTCATAGTGCTCTCAGTGAGAACAGAGACTGAGGGCCAGAGTGGGGCAGATTGCTCCCTTCTCTCCCATTTTCCACACTTTGAATTGTCTAAGCCTGCATATGTATTGCTTTCTATTTTTTCCCTTATAACTGAAGGAATTTGGAGATATAGGATGACGTTATCTTCTTCTTCTTCTTCTTCTTCTTCTTTTTTTTTTTTTTGTGGTACTGGGGATTCAACCCTAGTTCAATGGAGGTGGGAGGGTCCTACTACTGAGTTTTCATTTTGAAAACAGCATCTTGCTAAGTTACCATGCTCTGGCCTTAGACCTGTGATACTCCTGTCTTGGCCTTCTGAGAACAGAGATTACAGGCATATGCCACCATGCTTGGCTATTTTTGGTTTCCTTCTTAAAGTGTTTAGCTCTAGTTTTCAGTCAGGTAAATTGTTCTTAAGATGCAGTATGTTGAGAGCAGTCAATGAGATGCTCGTGTGTGGGCATGTTTCCTGATTCTCTACCCTGAAGCTCCAGGTTCTATCTCTGGCCACTTCTCTCCCTCTCAGTGGCTCCACTGAGAGCCTGACATTGACTTGGCCCAGGTCCCAGCACAAAGTGAGAACTGCTGTGGGTAGGGTAGCTATACCCAGCCCCATCTGGACTCCAATCTCTTGATTCTTCCTGGATCCCTTCAGTCCCTTCTTTGGACAGCAGCTTGGTCTGGAATCTGCACAGCTAGGGAACCCCTGGCCTTCTTCCAGCCTGTTCTCTCTAAGTGAGCTGCCCTCAACACCATTACTGTTGCCAGAGGCAGGCAGCATGGTGACTCATAACTCATGGAGGCCTCAGTGTCAATTTAGGGGCTGCTACTTGCTGTCTGATGACCTTACTTCACCTGTCCAGGCCTCAAGCTTCCACTGCAAACTGAGCAGAGCACATTCCTCATAGCATTGCTGGAGGTATTACGTGAAATATGCATGTCCTGCGTAAGTGACCAGGAATTCTAGTTATTCTAGTTTTCCTTTGCTTTTTATTTTCCTTTCTTTTTTTTTTTTTTTTTTTTTTTTTTTTTTTTTTTTTTTTTTTTTTTTTTTTTTTTTTTTTTTTTTTTTTTTTTTTTTTTTGCGGTACTGGGAATTGAACTCAGGGGCATTCTACCTCCGAGCTATACTCCCAGCCCTATTTTTTATTCTTTATTTTGAAACCGAGTCTCACTAAGTTGCGGAGTGCCTCACTAGGTAGCTGAGGCTGGCCGCGAACCCGGAT
>PVLC010022820.1:0-26297 GCA_004027655.1 Graphiurus murinus | reverse complement strand
GAGGATTGAACCCAGGGGAATTCTACCTCTGAGATACAACCCAGCCTTTTTTTTTTTTTTTGAATCAGGGGATCTGGCTTAGTTGCTGAGGCTGGCCTCAAACAGATGTGAACTACCAAACTAGTTTTATGTTTTTGTTTTGAAACATAGTCATCTCACTAAGTTATGGAGGTTCTCACTAAGTTACTAAGGCTGGCCTGGACCCTATGATCCTCCTGTCTCTGCCTCTCAAGGACTAGAATTACAGGCATGTGCCAGCATACACCCTGCTTAAAAAAAAAAAAAAAAAAAAAAAAAAAAAAACAGTACTTGGGAGGCTGAGACAGAAAGACCACAGGTTTGAGGCCAGTCTCAGCCACTTAGTGAGGCCCTGTTTCAAAATAAAAATTAGAATAGGGCTAGGGGTATAACTTGAGGTAGAACACCCCTGGGTTCAAACCCTAGTACCAAAAAAAAAAAAGAAAAGAAAAAAATATATCTTTGACAAAAATAGTAGAGATGGGATAACGCAGCCAGCATAGCTGCTAGAAAACATTAAAAACAAGCTTCTGGCCGGGCGTGGTGGCACCCACCTGTCATTCCAGTACTTGGGAGGCTTCGACAGGAGGATCATAGGTTCTAGAACAACCTCAGCAAGTAGTAAGACTATCCTCAGTTTAGCAAGACCCTGTTTTAAAATAAAAATAAAATAGGGCTAGGGGGTGTAGCTTGGAGGTAGAATGCCCCTGGGTTCCATCCCCAGTACCACAAAGAAAGAAAACAAAATTAAAAAAAAAAAATCTTTTGCTATTTCACGAATTTACCTAAATCTGGTGTTTGTTTACATAATACCTAAATCATCTCAACGAGGGTCCTGCAGGAAAGTGTCGCCCAGCGGCTGCAGTCCCCGCCCGTCCAACGCTGAATCTCAGAGGGCTCGGTGTCCACTAAGCAGAGCTGGCGGCGGGCCCCAGGTCCCCGTGCCTAGCTCCCGCCTTTCAAAGGTGTGACGGATCGAAGACTCAGGACTCAGGACGGAATGACCTTCCCTCAAAGTCTGACCTTCTTACAGACCCACTGCAAAGGAACTTCACAGCTGGCGGCTTGAAGGCCGTTTCTGTTGATGGCTCCACACTTCTGCACCATGCTGTTATAGGTAATCCTGCCAGGAATCGGAAAAGCCCATTACCATGGTCCCACACACAGGCGGAGAGAGGGGAGGGAGCGGAGGGAGCCCCCCCAAGCAACTTCTCCCTCCCGGCTTGGGCCCCTCCGCTCCCAGAACAGCAGGAGAATAAATAAAAAGTATTCATTAACCTCTCTACAATGTCATTGTCTGCCAGGCGTGGTGGCACATGCCCGTATATCCCTGCACTAGGGAGGCTGAGACAGGAGGATCACAGGTTCTAGGACAGCCTCAACAAGTTAGCAAGGCCCTTACCAACACAGCAAGACCCTGTTTCCAAATAAAAATAAAATAGGGCTGGGGTTGTAGCTCGGAGGTAGAATGCCCCTGAGTTCAATCCCCAGTAACACACACACACACACACACACACACACTAATAATAATAATAATAATAATAATAATAATAATAATAATAATAATGTCATTGTCTCTTTTTTGATACTGTCAATTGAACCCAGGGGCATTCTACCTCGGAGCTACACCCCCATTCCTATTTCCTATTCTTTATTTTTGAAACAGGGTCTCACTAAGCAGAGGGTCTAAGTAACTGAGGCTGGCCGAGAACCCGGATCCTCCTGTCTCAGCCCTCCCAAGCGCTGGGATGACAAGCATGCGCCACCAGAGTCATCTCTCCTTCCTTGTCTTTTCCCACTGCCCCCCCCCCATTCCCTTCTTTGTTCCCTTTTTTTCTCTGCTTTTCACCCTTTCCTTTCCACCTGCTATCCTCCATCTGTTTCCCAAACAGATGTGTGTGTGTGTATGTGTGTGTGTGTGTGTGTGTATATGTGTTTGTGTGTGTGTGTGTGTGTGTGTGTGTGTATATATATATATATATAATTTTTTTTCCTTTTCTTTTCTCTTCTTGGTTGCTCCTTGGTAGCCCTTTACCTTGTCGAGTTGAGAGCCGACCCATCCTCCCACGTCCAGCCGGAATTTCTCCTGAGACCAACCCAGTGAAAGTCCTGGCTGATGAAGTCTTTAAGCAGACTCTAAAGGGAGAGAGTGAAGACAGGAACAGAGGTGAAAAAGCGCGCCGAAGCCCTGGGCCGCGGTCAGGTCACAGGTCACTGTTCCTCACGCCGCCCCTCACCGCTAAATGCTTTGTACCCCCGAACCCCAAGTGTGAGCACCGACTCACAGCAGACGCCGAGCCCCAGGTGGGATTAGCGGCCTTCAAATCAGAAGAGACCAGAGCTCGGTCTCCACCAAAAGACACAACCCGAAGGCAGGCTTATCGGGAAGCGGTCGAGTGGGCCTGTAATCCCAGTATGTGGGAGGCTGAGGCAGGAGGATCACAGGTTCAAGGACAGCCTCAGCAAGTTATCGAGGCCCTTAGCAACATAGCGAGACCCTGTTTCCAAATAAAAAGGGTTGGAGGGGTGCGTCGCCTGGAGGTAGAATGCCCACCATTATGAAGAAGAAAACGAGGAGGAAGAGGAGAAGGAGGAGAAGGGTCTTCTGTAAAATGGAAGAGTTCCCTCTCGGTAACCAAGTTTTTTTGGTTTTGGGGGTTTTTTGGGGGAGGGTGGTACTGGAGATGGAACCTAGAGGCGAGTTATACCCCCAGCCCTATTTTATTTTTATTTTGAAACAAGTTTCACTAGATTGATGAGTCTCACTACTTGCTGAGGCTGTCCTCAAACCAACAATCCTCCTGTCTCAGACTCCCCGAGTACTAGGATTACAAGCATGTGCCACCATGCCTAGCTGAAAAAAAGTTCTTAACCAGGCGGTAATTCCAGTATGTAGGAGTCTGAGACAAAAGGATCAAAGGTTTGAGGCCAGCCTCAGCAATTTAGCAAGACCCTTGTTCAAAATAAAAACATAAGGCCAGAGGTAGAAGGACCCTAGGTTCAATCTTCAGCACCAAAAAAGGAAAAGAAAAAAGTTCCTACAGGAACAAGACGAAGGTGAAGTTGTGTTGGCCTCAACGCTTACTTACACGTTCATGCTACCCAAAGTAAGACACAAAGAGTGCTTTCCTCTGTTCAGCCACAGTCAGCTGAAGACATTTCTAGCCTACAGAAATCGCCTTTACACGTGAAAGAGCAGAAATCCAAGAAGACTAAATTTGTTGCAAGTTGTAAGAGCTGCTGTTGTTATAATGAGTGATTCCACTTCAAATGTTTTCTAATGACAGCTTAATTAGTTGAATCTGACTTGAATTAGTCTGAATTGAATTTCTTTGGAAGAAAACAGTGGTTTTTACCCAGCAACCCTTTGTAGTTATGATATCACTAGCTGTCCTGTTTCAATGGCATTTTGATTCTATTCCTGGAAAATTGTTGCTATAGAATAAGAATGCATGGGCTAAACTTTTTTTTTTTTTTTTAACTGGGGGCTAAACTCAGGGGCATTCTACCTCTGAGCTATACCCCTAGCCCAATTTTTTAATCTTTATTTTGAAACGGAGTCTCACTAAGTTGCAGAGGGCCTCAGTAAGTATCGGAGGCTGGCAGTGAACCCGGATCCTCCTGTCTCAGCCTCCCAAGTACTGGGATTACAAGTGTGCACCACCACGCCCAGCTGGCTAAACTTTTTTTTTTTTTTCTTTTCAGTACTAGGAATTGAACTCAGGGGTAATTCATCTCCAAGCTACACCCCCAGCTCTTTATTTATTTATTTGTTGATGAGAGTCTCACTACTTGATGAGGCTGTCTTCAAACCTGCGATCCTCCTGTCTCAGCCTCCCAAGTATTAAGATTACGGGCATGTGCCACCATGCCTGGCTTTTATTTTTTATTTTGGAATGGAGTCTCATTAAGTTGCTGAGGGCCTCGCTGAGTTGCTGAGGCCGTCCTCGAACCTGCAATCCTCCTGTCTCAGCCTCCCAAGTACTGGGATTACAGGCATGCACCACCATGCCCAGCCACACAAGTTCTACTCTTAACTGTCTCCCCTTACTTAATTGTACCTTTAACCAGCAAGCATAAAGAGTTCCTGTTCTAAAGTCAAGAGGGGCAGAAAGCTTCATTGCACTCCCAGTGAAGATGCTATCCCAGGGAGAACGAGCTTTTGTGCTATTTCCCACGGTCAGAATAACCTCTATTTTCTCTTCATTAGCTTTCAGTCCTAAAAATCTACAATCATGACTACAAGTCTTGGCTGATCTAGGCCCTGCTGACCATTTGCTAAGCTCCCGCCCCGTGAGCCTGCTTTCTGTTCCTCTAACAAGACAAGAATATTCTTGATTCGGAGTCCTCGAGTAGCTCTCCCTCTGTTGGCAAAGCCTCTCCCTCCGGGTCCCTGAGGCTGTCACTCGGCCCTCACACTGCGCTCAAATGCCACCGCCCCCAGACGGCAACATCCACTAACGTATCAGACACTTCCTCGTCTTCCAAGTACACGTGGCAGCCAGACATGGCAGCACACGCTTGTCATCCCAGGACTCGGGAGGCTGAGATCGGAGGATCCAGGTTCATGGCCAGCCTCAGCTACCTAGTGAGGCACTCCGCAACTTAGTGAGACCCTGTTTCAAAATAAAGAATAAAAAAAATAGGGCTGCCTCAGAGGTAGAATACCCCTGGGTTCCATCCCCACGTCCCCAGTATCACCTAAAAAAAAGAATATGCTCTCCTCAAGATCACAGGCTCCTTTGGCTCCTCAAAAGAAGATGCATGGAGCCGGATATGGCAGTGCACACTTGTAATTCCAGGACTCGGGAGGCTGAGACCGGAGGATCCGGGTTCGCGGCCAGCCTCAGCTACTTAGTGAGACCCTCCCCAACTTAGTGAGACCCTGTTTCAAAATAAAGAATAAAAAATAGGGCTGGGGGTATAGCTCGGAGGTAGAATGCCCCTGGGTTCAATCCCCAGTACCACAAAAAAAAAAAAAAAAAAGCAAGATGCACGGTACATTTGAAAAGCATCCATCAAAACAAACAGCCCTTCCACCATCTCCCTTATCTTACCATTTCTTGGTTGTCCGGAAACATGAGGAGATGGGAGCCTTTGGCTAAGCAGAATTCCAAACTAGAATTCCAGTCCTTTTTCTCCACCGACAAGTAGTAACAGTGGTTGCCATATCTCATCCAGAGATCCGGGCAGCTCGGACAGCTGGCACACGGGGAGCCGCTGGACCCTAGGAAGGAAAAGAGGACATGGTGGGCATCTGTATGGACCAACAGTCTTGGAAAAGAAGAGGGAGACAAAGGCAATATGGCCGCCAATGTGGGGTGCACTCCTGTAATACCAGCCCTTTGAGAGGCTTAGACAGGAGGACCACGGGTTCAAGGCCAGCCTCAGCAATTTAGTGAGGCTCTCAACAACCTAATGAGACCCTGTTTCAAAATAAATAAAATCAGTCTGGGGGTTTAGCTCAGAGGTAGAATGCCTCTGGGTTCAATCTCCAGTGCCACCAAAAAAAAAAAAAAAACAACAACAACAACAATAAAAAGAGCTGGGGGGCTGGATATGGTGGTGCACGCTTGTAATCCCAGTACTTGGGAGGCTGAGACAGGAGGATCTCAGATTTGCAGCCAGCCTCAGCTACTTAGTGAGGCTCTCCAAAACTGAGTGAGACCCTGTTTCAAAAATAAAGAATAAAAAAATGGGGCTGGGGGTGTAGCTCAGAGGTAGAATGCCCCTGGGTTCAATAACCAGTACCACAAAAAAAAACAAAGGGCATAGCTCAGATGTAGAGTGTCCCTGGGCTAAACCCTCAGTACACACACACACACACACACACACACACACGGAGTGTGGCATTCCCAGCATCTTCCCTGCCCTACCGCCTTTTGGATTGCAGTCTAGAGGAATGCATAACAACGCCTGGCCCACACCACACACTCACCACGTCCAATTCGTCACTAGAGAGACAGGCCACTAAGCAAGGCCGGGACTGATCGAAGTGTGTGGTGACACGCCAGAGGACTGGGGAACAAGGAGTGACTCCTGCTCGAGGCCTCTGTGCACGTGACACGCACACACCAGGTAAGACAGCTGCGAGTTTGCATGAGACGTGTCTGTGCACAATCCATACATGCTCGGTGCACACACACACGTGGCTGCCTGATGTCGCCTGCTTAAAGCAGACGGTCACTCAGGATACCCGACCTCACCCATGACACCCCGTATCAGTATAGAAGAAAAGGCAAGAAAAAACAACTAGAATGAAAGGTTTTATCATTTATTAGAGACGTGATTTTCTTTACTTTTCTTTTTTGTGTGTGTGTGTGTGTATGTGTGTGTGTGTGTGTGTGTGTGTGTGTTACTGAGGATTGAATTCAGGGGCATTCTACCTCTGAGCTACACCCCCAGTCCTATTTTTTTAATTCTTTATTTTGAAACAGGGTCTCACTAAGTCACGGAGGGCCTCCTGTTGCCGAGGCTGGCAGCGAACCTGTCTCAGCCTCCCAAGTACTGGGATTATGGGATTACAAACGTGCACCACCACAGGCAGAAATATGATTTTCTATTGCCATTGGGAATTGTACAAAATACTTATACTTCTGCAAAAATTATTGACTTTAGGTTTTTATTTTTATTTTTATTTTCTGCTGGGCATGGTAGCCCATTCCTGTAATACTCAGGAGGCTGAGGAAGGAAGATCAAATTTCAAATTGCCAGCTCGGGCAATTTAGGGAGACTTGGTCTCCAAATAAAAAATGAAAAGGGCTGGAGATGAAGTTCAGTGGCAGAGCGTGCTCAGCTAGCATGTGCCAAGCCCTGGACTCAATCCCCAAAGCAGCAAAAAAATTATGTATCTGACAGAGATACATAATTCTCCTAAGTTCTTTTGTTTTTGTGGTGCTGGGGATTGAACCCAGGGGCATTCTACCTCCGAGCTATGCCCCCAGCCCTATTTTATTTTTTATTTTTGAAACAGGGTTTCACTAAGTTGTGGAGGGCCTCGCTAAATTCTGAGGTTGTCCTCAAACTTCGATTCTCCTGTCTTAGTCTCCCAAGCACTGGGATTACAAGCGTGCGCCACCAACCCCAGCCACTGAGTTCTTTTTTTCTTTTTCTTTTTTTTTTTTTTTTTTTTTTTTTTTTTTTTTTTTTTTTTTTTTTTTTTTTTTTTTTTTTTTTTTTTTTTGCGGTACTGGGGATAGAACCCAGGGGCATTCTACCTCTGAGCTACACCCCCAGTCCTATTTTTTATTCTTTATTTTGAAACAGGGTCTCACTAAGTTGCAGAGTGCCTCACTAGGTAGCTGAGGCTGGCTGAGAAACCGGATCCTCCGGTCTCAGCCTCCTAAATGCTGGGATTACAAGCGTGCGCCACCATGCCCGGCTCACTGAGTTTTCTTAATATAGACAATCTTTGTTTCTTTAAAATAGCTCGATTGTAGTTACTTCAAAATAAGAGGAAACTGAATAAGCTTTCAAGGTAGCACAAGGTTCCATAATTCTGTTGATTTTCTACTTCCATGAAACATATTTGCATAAGCTCACCATGAGCACAATGCTACAGTCGGCAAGTATAAACAAGCCTCCTACCACATAAGCACATAGAAATACAAGATTACAGACGAGAGGACCAGTGTGCGGCTGAGAGGTCCAGCACCCACCTAGCATACACCAGGCCCGAGACATGACCCCAGCACTGTGAAAACCATAATAATCACTGCAGGGCAGATTATATATCTACTCTAGATTTAGGCATTTAAAAACGGAGAAAGGCAGCCGGGCGTGGTGGCGCACGCTTGTAATCCCAGCATTCGGGAGGCTGAGACCGGAGGATCCGGGTTTGCGGCCAGCCTCAGCTACCTAGTGAGGCACTCCGCAACTTAGTGAGACTCAGTTTCAAAATAAAGAATAAAAAATAGGGCTGGGGGTGTAGCTCGGAGGTAGAATGCCCCTGAGTTCAACCCCCAGTACCGCAAAAAAAAAAAAAAAGTAAATGCATATAGTAAAAATGAGGAGAGAGCCAGGTGGCGCATGCCTGTAATCCCAGTACTTGGGAGGCTGAGACAGGGGGATCGCAGGTTTGAGGACAGCCTCAGCAAGTAGTGAGACTTCATTAACCTAGAGAGACCCTGTTTCAAAATTTAAAAAAATAGGGCTGGTGGTGTAGCTCAGAGGTAGAATGCCTCTGGGTTCAATCCTGAGTACCACAAAAACAAAACAAAAAAATGAAGAGAGACTACACCCAGAAAATCATTGTGGACAGACGGTAATTTATTTTATTGATTGGAATTATTTTTCATTTTTCAAATTTCCTGCTTCGTTATACTGTTTTTATAATGCAAAATGGAGAAAGATGAAAGATTCATTTTGGTGTAAGTCAGCACTTACCCTGCCGGAGAACCCACTGGTATAGCAGCAAACTCACAAGAACAACAGTCAGCAACCCCAGAGCTACTGCCACAAGACACGAGAGCGAAGGCCGGGAGAAAGAGGCTGAAAAACAGAATCCAAAATTCTCATCGGGGAAAGAAAATGTCAGGGAAGCATGCCTGGGGTCCTGATGCAAGTCAGCCTCGTGGGGACCGAGAGCCGGGCCAGGAGAGACTGTGTGTGTGTGTGTGTGTGTGTGCATGCATGCAAAACAGACCTTTTTTTTTTGTGGTACTGGGGATTGAACTCAGGGGCATTCTACCTCCGAGCTACACCCCAGCCCTATTTTTTATTCTTTATTCTGAAACAGGGTCTCACTAAGTTGTCGAAGGTCTCATTAAGTAGCTGAGGCTGGCCCAGAATCTATGATCCTCCTGTCTCAGCCTCCCAAGTACTGGGATTACACTTGGGGGCTAGAACAGGAGGATCACAGACTAAAGATCAGCCTCAGCAATTTAGCAAGACCCTCAACAATTTAGCAAGGCCTTGTTTTCCTTTTCTTTCTTTCTTTCTTTTTCTTTTTTTTGACCCTGTTTAAAAATAAATAAATAAATAAAGCTGGGCATAGTAGCACACGCTTGTAATCCCAGTACTTGGGAGGCTGAGACAGGAGGATAACAGGTTTGTAGCCAGCCTCAGCAATTTAGTGAGATTTTGTTTCAAATAAAAAATAAAATAGGGCCAGGTGTGGTGGCTCATATTTGTAATCCCAGTACTTGGGAGGCTTGGGCCTCATTTTTCTATTTAAATTTTAGATATGAAGCTGGGTGTGGTGGCACATACCTGTAATCCCAGTACTTGGGAAACTGAGACAGGAGGATTGCAGGTTCAAAGCCAGCCTCAGTAACTGAGTGAGGCTCACAACAGCCTAGCGAGACCCTGTTTACAAATAAAAAATAAAAAACAGGCCTGGAGGTTTAGCCCAGAGGTAAAAAGGCCCCTGGGTTCTACCCCCAGTACCACCAAAAAAATAATAAATTTAAATATAATACTTTATGTATCTATGTGTGTGTATTCATCAAGTATTCTGAGTTTCTTAAAAGAAGAAATTCACAGGGAGAGATGCCTTTAGAAAGAGAGAATTCTGCATGATAAATATTTTGACTGATGAATCCAGAAACACTGAATTACTAGTCGCATAAAAAAAATACACTTGTGCTCTGTGCAGTGGTACATGACTATAATCTCAGTACTAGGTTCAATCTCCAGTAGCCCCCCCCAAAAAAAAAACCCATATTTATGTAGCTACCACCCAATTTAATTAAGTAAAATGGATTTTTCAATTTATTTTAAAGCCAGGCATGGTGGCACACGCTTGTAATTCCAGTACTTGGGAGGCTGAGACAGGAGGATTGCAGGTTCGAAGCCAGCCTCAGCTACTTAGTGAGGCCCTCCGCAACTTAGTGAGACCCTGTTTCAAAATAAAGAATAAAAATAGGGCTGGGGGTGTAGCTCAGAGGTAGAATGCCCCTGAGTTCAATCCCCAGTACCACACAAAAAAAATTACTTTAAATGTATATATCATATTAGTTCCAATTATTAAGTTCCAATTTATCACCAGTTGTGTGACCTTGAATTTATACTCCAAGACACATATTCCTTTTGACTTGATACTTTTATTCCTTACTTGATATTTCTATTCTGTAGAAATTAATTTTTTTCTCTCTTTCTTTCTTTTTTTTTTTTTTTTTTTTTTTTTTTTGGTACTGAGGATTGAACCCAGGGGCATTCTACTTCCAAGCTACACACCCAGTCCTATTTTTAATTATTTGCTTTGAAACAGAGTCTCAGAAAGTTGTGAAGGGCTTCACTAAGTAGCTGAGGCTGGCCATGAACTTGTGATCCTCCTGTCTCAGCCTCCCAAGTACTGGGATTGCAAGTGTGTACCACCACACCTTGTGAAATTAACACAAATTTACCCAAAAGGAGGGAAAAAGTTGTACAAATAAAGATATCAGGCCAGATGTGGTGTTGCATGCCTATAATCCTAGTACTTGGAAGGTTGAGACAGGAGGATCACAGGTTTGAGGCCAGCAATGTAGCAAGGCCCTCAGCAATTTAGAGAGACTCTATTTCAAAATATAAAATAAAATAGAGCCAGACATGGGGGTGCATGCTTGTAATCCCAGTACTTGGAAGGCTGAGACAGGAGGATCGCAGGTTCACAGTCAGCCTCAGCAACTTAGTGAGACCCTGTTTCAAACTAAAGAATAAAAAATACAGCTGAGGGTATAGGTCGGAGGTAGAATGCCCCTGAGTTCAATCCCCAGTACCGCAAAAAAAAAAAAAAAAAAAAAAAAAAAAAACGTGTAACAAGACTACGTAGCTAAACTACAGAAAGTTTACGAAGCTAAAGAATATACCTGTGAGAGTTAACTGCTTAAGATATAACGTTAAATATTGTTTTGTATTCACGCTATTTATTATTGGTTTCAGATAGCATTCTCTCAGGACTCTACATAAAAGGGTTTTTTAAAGCTGGGTGTGGTGGCGCATGCCTGTAATCCTAGTACTTGGGAGGCTGAGACAAGAGGTTCGAAGATTCAAGGCCAGCCTCAACAATTTCTGAGACTTCCAGCAACCTAGAGAGACCCTATTCAATCCCCAGTACCAAAATAAAGTGATTTGCCCTCAAATCCCCCCAAATTTACAGGGACTATTTATCTGTAGTATTCACACCTTTTTCCTCCCTATACTATTCTGGTACAACACTGGAATGAGATAAAAATAAAATAAGCCAACATATGTAAATGAGTTTCTTTTCTGACAGTATCCATTAGCAAAGTTGTTGGTTTCCTCCTTACTTCATAGTCAGAAACAGAGATGCCTAGAATTTAAACAACTGATCCAGCCCGGCACAGTGGCGCATGCCTGTAATCCCAGTACTTGGGCGGCCGACACGGGAGGATCGCAGGTTCGAGTCCAGCCTCAACAACACAGCGAGACCCTAAGCAACTCGGCGCTACCCTGTTTCAAAATTTAAAAAAGGGCTGGGGTTGTAGCTCAGAGATAGAATGCCTCTGGGTTCAATCTCTAGTACCAAAAAAAAAAGAGTTTACCTGAGACCTAAGATCTATCCTGTACATATACCAACTTTGTCTATTCCAACTCAGGACACCAAATGGACCCAAAGGTCTGTAAAATGGTGAGCTCGGTCCCAGGCTGAGGACACGCAGACGCTCCTGTTTTTCTGCACCCTGTGAACTCCTGCTCCTCCTCCACCCTCGGTCCCGGGCTCGCTCGTGAACTCACCTGTGCGCTGTGGTCTGTGGTCACTCTGGGTCTGGGCTGCAGGAGGCAGCTCTAGCATGGAGTAGATGGCACTGTCTGTCATGTCTGCCATCCCTGCCTGTCCCCCTCACCCTCAGTGGAGAAAATTAAAGCATCGAAGCGTTAGAAAAACTGTCAGACAGCGAGGAAATAGCCCCAATCACTAAGCTGGTAGCAGGAAACTTGACAAAAAAAAAAAAAACAGAAGCAATTTTTTCAGGAAATGATTCAATTCCTGGGGCTGCCTATAGAAATTAATACTTTAGGTTTTTTTTTTTCTTTTTTTTTTTTTTGCTCCACCACACTCTGTTAGATGTTCATTAAATTCATATTAAATTGTTTTTTGAGCTCGCTTAATTCTACTGAGCAAGGAGAAATGGCTCACAAATCCAGCAATTTTTTTCCTCCTGTGGTACTGGCGATGGAACCCAGAGGCATTCTACCTCCAAGCTACATCCCCAGCCCTATTTTTTATTCTTTTCAAACAGGGTCTCACTACGTTGCAGAGGGCCTCACTAAGTAGCTGAGGCTGGCCTCGAACCTGCGATCCGCCTGTCTCAGCCTCCCAAATACTGGGATTACAAGAGTGCACCACCACGCCCGGTAACAGCAATTTGTATTATGGACCCAAGAATAAAAATGAGGGTGGTTCCTAGCATTTATCTCGGATTTTTTTTTTCCTCTGCTGTTTCCTTCTGAGAAATGGACGTAGCCGTGATGGACTGAATTCACCCCTTCACAGACACTTTGGGTCATGAGACGTGACAGAGAAATGGACTGTGGGCACATGTGCACAGACATATGATGCAGCCGATGTCTGGGGATGGAAATCAGGGGCACTCCACCTCCAAGCCACACTCCCAGCCCTTTTTCTTTTTATTTTGAAACAAGGTCTCACTAGGTTAGGTTGATGAGAGTTTCACCACTTGCTTTACTGAAGCTGTCCTCCAACCTGTGATCCTCCTGCCTCAACCTCCCAAGTACTGGGATTACAGGAGCGTGCCATTACATCCCACTCCATTGATGTTTCTAACTATGACATATTCCTGTCTTCCCCAAAACATTCTTCCAGTTGTGTTTTATAAAAAAAAAGAGAGAGAGAGAACAAATTAAATAAATGCGTAGTAAAATATTAGTAATGTATTTCTTATTTCGTGTGTGTGTGTGTGTGTGTGTGTGTGTGTGTGTGTGTGTGTGTGTGTTACCAGCGATTGAATTCAGGAACCTTCTACCTCCAAGCTACACCCCCAGCCCTATTTTATTTTTACTTTGAAACAGGGTCTCTCTAGGTTGATGAGAATCTACTTGCTGAGGCTGTCCTCAGACCTGAAATCCTCCTGTATCAGCCTCCTAAGTACTGGGATTATAGGAGTGTGCCACCATGCCCAATTTAAGTAATTTCTTTCTTTCCTTCTTTTTCTTTTTTCTTTTTCTTTTGGGGAGGTGGGTGGGAGCTAGAGATCGAACCCAGGGACATTCTACCTCCAAGCTACACCTCCAGCCCTATTTTCTATTCTTCATTTTGAAGCAGGGTCTCACTAAATTGCAGAGGGCCTCACTAAATAGCGGGTGCCTCAGCCTCCCAAGTACTGGGATTACAGACGCATGCTACCATGCCCGGCTTTAGTAATTTATTTCTAATAGTGAAAGGTTACTAAAAAGTTTAAAAAAAAAAAAAAAGGAATTGAAATTCTTACAAACAAATAAGCTCACCAAGTTAGAGTATATAAGGATAAAAAGAGTAGAGCCTGGTGCTGCTTGCCTGTAATCCCAGTATTCAGGAGGCAGAGACAAGAGGATCACAGGTTTGAGGCCAGCTTCAGAAACAGCAAGACCTTGAGTAACTTAGTGAGATCCTGTTTCAAAAATAAAAAGGGTTGAGGGTGTAGCTCAGAGGTAGTATGGCCCTGGGTTCACTATCCAGTACTAGAAAAACAAAATATTTTTTGTAGAATCTTTAGGGTTATCTACATACACAATGATACTATCAGCAAATAGACTGTTTCACTTCTTCCTTTCCTATTTAATTCTTCCTCTTGCCTCATGTCTATGTTGAAAATAAAGTAGTGAGGATGAACTTCTTTGTCTTTTCATTTGACTTCAGAGGAAAAGCTTTCGACTTTCCACCATCGAAAATTATGTTAGAGCTGGGCGTGGTGGCACCTGCTTGTAATCTCAGTACTTGGGAGGCTGAGACAGAAGGATCACAGGTTCACAGCCAGCCTCAGAAAGTGGTGAGACTCTCATCAACTTAGCGAGACTATGTTTCAAAATAAAAATAAAATAGGGCTGGGGATGTAGCTCAGAGGTAGAAGACCCCTGTGGTCAATCCCCAGTACCAAATAATAATAATAAAATAAAATGTTTATGGAAATCTAAAGGATCTAGAATAGCCAAAACTATCCTAAATAGGCAAGGAAAATTTACGCTGCCTTTCTTTAGGACTTACAAAACTAGAAGAATCTAGACAGTGCGTTAGTAGCATAATTAATACGGATATCAAGGGAGCAGATTATGTCCAAAAATAGTCCCATTACAACCAGCCTCAGCTACTTCGTGAGGCTCTCTGCAACTTAGTGAGACCCTGTTTCAAAATAAAGAATAAAAAATAGGGCTGGGGGGGGTGGAGCTTGGAGGTAGAATGCCCCTGGGTTCAAACCCCATTCCACAAAAAAAAAGTCCCACATTTATAAGACCATTTATAAAATTTGTTGTAATTTCAACAAACCTCCAAAGCAGCTGAGCGAAAAAAATTTAAAAAATAAATGTGATAGAATTATATACACACCATGAAAGAAAAATACAACCCTCTACCTAAACTTGACCATCCACAAAACTAATTCAAAATAGACTATAAACAAAAACATACAAAATAAAGCTATAAGTCTTCTTAGAAGAAAACACAACTGCAATCCAAATGCTCCCAAAAGAAAAATGGATAAAGTCGGGTGTGGTGGCACAGGTCTGTAATCCCAGTACTTAGGAGGCTGAGACAGGAGGATCGCAGGTTTCAGGCCTACCTCAGCAATTTAGTGAGAGCCTGTCTCGGAAAAAAGGGGGGGGGAGGGGCTGGGAGTATAGCTCAAAGATAGAACACCCTTGACTTTAATCCCTACTACCACAAAAAGAAAAAAAAAGATAAAGTGAGGACTATTATACCAACCAAACAACAACTACAAACTGCAACTAATAGAAGAAAAGAATTTCATGAATATTATGGGAAGTGATTACACTTGTAGTCCCAGTACTTGGGAGGCTGAGACAGGAGGATCCAGGTTCACGGCCGGCCTTAGCTACTTAGTGAGGCCCTCCACAACTTAGTGAGGCCCTGTTTCAAAATAAAGAATAAGAAATAGGACTGGGGATGTAGCTCGGAGGTAGAATGCCCCTGGGTTCAATCCCTAGTACGGAAAAAAAAAAAAGTGTTCTTGAGCGATAAAAATCTTGTGAATGTTGATTACGATGTGGCCACAGCTATGATGCATGTAACAAAATTCACTGAATCATGTAATTAAGACTTGTGGTCTTAATATTATACAACATATACATGTGTGGAAGTGTCCCATTCCCCCCTTAGTGTGTGCGCTGTTTACACTTTCATGTGTTAGTTTAAAAATAATTTTAACTTATAGGTTAAAACAATCTGAACTGTCCTCAGTCCGTCTCCCCCCAGGATATTGCTGTGTCGCTTGTGATCTAATCTGCTGCTAGAAGTGCAAATGGGTTTTAACACCACTCAAACCACTTGAATTTCCTCATGAGCTCACCACGTGTGCGTGTGTGTGTGTGTGTGTGTGTGTGTGTGTGTTTGCTGATACTGAGAATTGAACAATTGAACCCAGGGCATTCTACCTCCGAGCTACATCCCAGTCATTTCTTTTATTTCATTTTTTGTTTTGAAATAGGGTCTTGATATGTTTCTGGGGTTCTAAGTTATGGAGACCAGCTTTGAATCTCTGATCCTCCTGTCTCATCCTCCCAAGTACTAGGATTATAGGCCCTTGCCATGACATTCAGCTCCCCTCAGCCTTTTTGGCTTTTTTTTTTTTTTTTTTTTTTTTTTTACTTTGAAACAGGATATCACTAGCCAGGAGTGGTGGAGCACACTTGTAATCCCAGAACTTGGGAGACTGACAGAAGGATCACTAGTTCAAAGCCAGCCTCAGCAACCTACCAAGGCTCTCAGTAACCTAGTGAGATCTTGTTTCCAAATAAGAAATAAAATCTGGCTGGGGGTGTAGCTCAGTGGTAGGATGCCTCTGGGTTCAATCTCTAGTACAAAGAACAAGGAGGAGGAGGAGGAGGAGGAGAAGAAGAAGAAAAAAGAAAAAAAAGACAGGATATCACTAAATTTCTGAGGGTCTTGCTAAATTGCTAAGGTTGGCCTCGAACCTGTGATTCTCCTGTCTCAGCCTCCAAAGTACTGGGGTTATATATACCACCATGTTTGGCTCATGTATATTAACTACTGTACAGTTATAACTCTGTGTTACAGATGTCCAGACTGAATGGAAGTTTTACTTCCTCTCTCTTTTCTCAACCTGGGCCCTTTCCAAATTATTGTGTCTATCAACAAGAGGATGATAAAGAAAAGGCAGACTGGTATCTCACTCAATATTCTTACTGCTATAATCCAAAAGACCCGACAGTGTTGGTTGTAGCGGCCCTGCGGGCTCTTTTCCTTGACTCAAATAGATACGCTGAACTGGGAAATTAAAACTAATAGCTCAGTTGCAGTTTCAACAAATCTTTATTACAAAGTCAGTAGGAAATAGGAAGAGAAGAGGAGCAGCGTGCCTGGCAGACATGCTGGAGAGCCTGAAAATGGAACTCCGCCCCCCTTATAGAGTTTTCTTATTGGTAGGCTCTTATCAGTGTTACCAGGACAATGGGCTAGTAACTTATTTCTTAAGCAGGTGGTGCCTCCTTGTCTCCGGGCAGTGTGCTTACTAACTGCAGGAGTTAATGATCTATCTTGTTTCTACCTCTGTTGTATTGGGCTGTATTGATTATCCATCAACTGTGGGGTAGTCTGAAGCAACACGTGGAATTTACATTTCCCATACCAAGGCTGGATCCCAAAGAATAGGAGGGAAACAGAGGCACTGATTGACTCTACTTATTTCTGAGGCTAAAGGCTTTAATTGCCCCTACAGTCGTCCTCTGGGTTACCATTAGGACAAAGGGCAGAGGGGAGGGGGAGCTCCAAGCTGTGTTCCTCCCTGGGGGGGCCCCGTGTGGCACCCAGACTCGGACGGCTTTTCACATTTGTATTGGAAGTTAACACTGGCGCAATTTTTCAATATCAGCACAGTGACCACAGAACTTAGAAGAAGGAAGATTTATCTGCTCACAGTTTCTTGGAGATTCTGGGTTCAGTCCACATGAGGCCGGGGCCCACGGGTCTCAGGGCATGGCGGCAGGAGCGGAGAGGAGAGCGCACACCGGAAGCGAGAGAGTGCAAGGGGAGGAGAGAACCTGACAGAATCCCCAAGGCCACGCCCCAGGGACCCCCCTAGCAACCAAGCCCCACTTCCAACATTGTGGCTTTGCTTCCGTGAGGGTTGAGGGGACATGCAAAGTCCAAACCATTACACTGGGAATTTGCAGGTAAGCTAAATTAGTTGAAAACAACTACTTCCACATTCCACTGTTTCTTGAGAGTGGATTCCCTCCCTGATGAGACAGAAAACTCCTGAAACTCGTGTCTACTGTTTTTATTGCTATTACTATTGATCTTGTTACTTTTATATGATGCAATCTTACCAAGAGTGAAATTTTGAAAAACTTAATTGAATGCTATTAAATTCCCTAGTTGGGGGTTTTTTGTTTGTTTGGTACAGGGGCATTCTACTTCCGAGCTACACCCCTAGTACTATTTCTTATTCTTTATTTCAAAACAAGGTGTCACTAAGTTGTGGAGAGCCTCACTAAGTAGCTGAGGCTGGCCACAAACCTGGATCCTCCTGTCTCAGCCTCCCAAGTACTGGAATTACAAGCGTGCACCACCATGCCCGGCTCTCTATTTTTGTTCTTTTAAAAGAGAAATTTAAGCCCGGTGTGGCTTAAATTTACAAGTGTGCACCACCACGACTAGCTAAAACAAAACTTCAAATACAAACTGCAACCTGCTCTTCGTTTCTCAATTCATTCTCCATTAAAGAGCCCCTTGAAACACACCTGTAACTCCAAGACTTGGGAGGCTGAGACCAGAGGATCCAGGTTCATGCCAGCCTCAGCCATTTAGTGAGGCCCTCCGAAACTTAGTGACATCCTGTTTCAAAATAAAGAGTAATAAATAGCTCAGAGGTAGAATGCCCCTGGGTTCAATCTCCAGTACTATAAAAAAGAAAAAAAAAAAAAAAAAAAGAGCTTCTTTGAGAAATGCCTGATTTTAGGGTAAGAAAGCACAATTTTTTTAATTATGTATATTTCAGTTTTCATGCTTTGATGCACATAGAAATAGGGAAGTGAGCCGGGCATGGTGGCACACACTTGTAATCCCAGTACTTGGGAGGCTGAGACCGGAGGATCCGGGTACAACACCAGCCTTAGCTACTTAGTGAGGCCCTCCACAACTTAGTGAGACCCTGTTTCAAAATAGAGAATTAAAAATGGGGCTGGGGGTGTACCTCAGAGGTCAAATGTCCCTGGGTTCAATCCCCAGTACCATTTTAAAAAGAAAAGAAATAGGGAAGTGATTACTAAAATCTCTTTCTTTCTTTCTTTCTCTTGTGATAAGCATACCTAAAATCTACTCTCAGCGCAAATTCCCCGTATACAACACAGTTAACCACAGCTCTCGGCTCGGTATTGGAATCTAGATTTATTCATCCTACAAAACTGCAACTTGGTGCCCCTTGACCTACATTTTCTCATTTCCTTCACCTCTACCCCAGTAACCACCTTTCTACTCTTTGTCTTTAATTGTTTTTTGTTTTTAATCTTTAAGATCTTACCTACAAGTGAGATCGTGTGGTATTTTTTTTTTTTTTTTTTTTTGCGGTACTGGGAGTTGAACTCAGGGGCATTCTACCTCCGAGCTACACCCCCAGCCCTATTTTTTATTCTTTATTTTGAAACCAGGTCTCACTAAGTTGCGGAGTGCCTCACTAGGTAGCTGAGGCTGGCCGCGAACCCGGATCCTCCGGTCTCAGCCTCCCGAATGCTGGGATTACAAGCGTGCGCCACCACGCCCGGCTCGTGTGGTATTTTTCTTTCTGTGTCTGGCTCATTTCACCCAGTGGAGTGTCCGCCAGATTCACCCTTGTTGAAAAGTACAAGATAAATGTGGAAAATGTTATATGCCTGAAAGGATAGAATTAACAACCAAAAAACAGTATGGAAGCCAAGTGTGGTGGTGCAGGCCTGTAATCCCAGTACTGGGGAGGCTGAGACCGGCGGATCGCAGGTTCGAGGACAGTCTCAGCAAGTAGAGAGACCCCATCAACCTAAAGAGACCCTGTTGCCAAATAAGAAATAAAACTGGGCTGCGGGTGTAACTCAGAGGTAGAATGCTTCTGGGTTCAATTGCCAGTACCACAAAACAACAACAACAAAAAAAAACAATATGGAGCTATCAAAAGAGTCTCCCACAGGCTGTAGGACGGGGCACCTGCCCCTCAAACCCATTTCTCAGCCTCCACAGTGGAGTGAAGATTCCTGTGGTTGGAACCACACCCACTCCTCAGACCTTGTGGCTGGGAGGGGAGTATTTCCTCTAATTTTTTTTTTTTGTTTGTTTGTTTTGTGGCACTGGAGACTGAACCCAGGGGCATTCTACCTCCGAGCTATACCCCCAGCCCTATTTATTACTCTTTATTTTGAAACAGGGTCTCGCTAAGCTGCGGAGGGCCCCACGAAGTAGCTGAGGCTGGCCTCAAGAACCTGTGATCCTCCCGTCTCAGCCTCCCAAGTACTAGGATTCTAAATGTGCGCCACCATGCCCGCTTCCTCTAAGTTTCTTGTTTTTGTTTTTTTGCAGTACTGGGGATTGAACCCAGGGGCATTCTACCCCTGAGCTGCACCCCCAGCCCTATTTTGTATTCTTTATTTTGAAAAAGAGTCTCACTAAGTTGTGGAGGGCCTCACTAAGGAGCTGAGGCTGGCAGGGAAACTGCGACCCACCTGTTTCAGCCTCCCAATTCCTCTAAATTTTTAAGTTACTTCCTTAATATCTTTTCAGCCTGAGAGGTAATAGCTGCTTTGTGTAGTTACTACTTCTGTCTAACAGAGCTCTTATATCTCTTGTAGTAATGGTTCGTCTCTTACTACAAAACAATTCTTTATGCTAAATTTCTCCTATTAAGAGGAAACAAAAGCCGGGCGTGGTGGCGCACGCTTGTAATCCCAGCATTTGGGAGGCTGAGACTGGAGGATCCGGGTTCACGGCCAGCCTCAGCTACCTAGTGAGGCACTCCACAACTTAGTGAGACTCGATTTCAAAATAAAGAATAAAAAATAGGGCTGGGGGTGTAGCTCGGAGGTAGAATGCCCCTGAGTTCAATCTCTAGTGCCACCAAAAAAAAAAAAAGAGGAAACAAAGCCAGGAATGGTGGTGATCACTTGTAATTGCAGCTACTACTCAGGAGGCTGAGGCAGGAGGACTGAAAATTGGAGGCCAGCCTGGGAAAATTATTGAGACCTTGTCTCAAAATAAAAAGGATTACCTGAGTGTGGTGACTGACGCACGCTTGTAATCCCAGTACTAGGGAGGCTGAGACCAGAGGGTCTGAGTTCACAGCCAGCCTCAGCTACTTAGTGAGGCCCTCCGCAACTGAGTGAGACCCTGTTTCAAAATAACGAATAAAAAAAGTGCTGGGGGTGTAGCTCGGAGGTAGAATCCCCCTGGGTTCGATCCCCAGTACTGCAATAAATAAATAAATAAATAAATAAATAAATAAATAAATAAATAAAAAGGGCTGAGGGTGTAGCTCAGTGGTAGAACATCCTGGGTACAATCCCTAGTACTAAAAAAAAAAAAAAAAAGAGGAAACAAACGCACTCAAAATGATAGACATTCTACAATATAAGTAACCTGTCCTCTTCAGAATTTCAAAGTCTAATAAGAGAACTCATTGCAGTCTGGGATTCTGGCTCGGCTCCTGCGGCTGGGGAAAGTCATTATAAAGGGTATTCAATGACCAGGTGATGAAATCTTGGGTATGACCAATGGATTAGAAAATGATATTGCATCGATATCACAGTTCCTAATTTTGATAATTATTTTGTGCTAATATAAGAGAATGTCATTTTCTTCGGAAACACATCCTGATATATTTAGTGGTAATGGAGAACTAAATGGTGGGTGAAGGGGAAGAGAAAATAATAAAGTAAATGGGGCAACAGGTAAACAATTGGTGGACCCAGGTAAAGTACATGCAAAAATTCTTTGAACTCTCTGGCATCATTTTTATAAATGTTAAATTATAGTCCAATTGAAAGTTACCAAAACCAAAAAATATATTTATATTTAAAATATACTAAACATGGTCTTTTCTTTTTTTTTTTTTTTTTTTTTTTTTTTTTTTTTTTTTTTTTTTTTTTTTTTTTTTTTTTTTTTTTTTTTTTTTTTTTTTTTTTTTTTTTTTTTTTTTTTTTTTTTTTTTTTTTTTTAGTACTAAGGATTGAACCTAGAGGTGTTCTACCTCTGAACAATACCTCTAGCCCTTTTTTTAATTTTTTTTTTTTTTTTCAGTACTGGGGATTGAACTCAGGGACATTCTACCTCCAAGCTATATCCCCAGTCCTATTTTTTATTCTTTTATTTTTGAAACAGGGTCTCACTAAGTTGTAGAATGCCTCACTAGGTAGCTGAGCTGGCCACGAACCCGAATCCTCCCATCTCAGCCTCCTAAATGCTGGGATTACAAGCGTGCGCCATCATGCCGGGCTTATTTTTTATTTTGAACCAAGGTCTTGTCAAGTTGCTGAGAGTCTCATTAATTTGCTGAGGCTGTGCCCACACCTGCAATCCTCCTGTCTCTACCTCCCAAGTACTGGTATTACAAGTATGTATGACCATGCCTGGCTAACCTTGATCATTTCAAAAGACATAAATAAAAATTCAAAATTAAAATGTCGCTCAAAGCTGGGCGTGATGGCACACACTTGTAATCCCAGCATTCAGGAGGCTGAGACCAGAGGATCTAGGTTCGAGGCCAGCCTCAGCTACCTAGTGAGGCACTCCACAACTTAGTGAGACCCTGTTTCAAAATAAAGAATAAAAAATAGGGCTGGGGGTGTAGCTTGGAGGTAGAATTCCCCTGAGTTCAATCCCCAGTACCACAAAAATAAATAAATAAATAAATAAAATAACATGTTGCTAAAGAAGGTAAATTGAATACATGCATAATAGAACTGAGAAGTTACCAAATAAATTCCAAAAGATCCCTGGGCAAATAAAAACTGTGAGCAGGAAGAATGGATCTGACGTGAAACCAGAGTGAAATCTGTTAATACAAAGTTTATACAGAAGAAAGATGTCAACCGGGCATGGTGGTGCATGCTTGTAACCCCAGTACTTGGGAGGCTGAGACAAGAGGATTGCAGGTTTGTGCCCAGCCTCAGCAAGTAGTGAGACTCTAGTCAACCTAGCAAGACCTTGTTTCCAAATAAGCAATAAAATTGGGCTGGGGGTGTAGCTAGAAGGTAGAATGCTCCTGGGTTTAATCCCCAGTAACAACAATAAAAGAATAAAAGAAGAAGGATTTCAAGAGGCTAACGAAATGCCTGAGATTCCAATCTTGGTGGCTGAGACTGGAAGATCACAGGTTGAAGGCCAGCGTCAGCAACTTAGCAAGACCCTCAGCAACTTAACAAGACCCTTTTTCAAAAATTTTTAAATTTTGAAACAACATACATAAGTCAATAAATGTAATTCACCACATAAATAAAGAACAAAAACCACATGATCTCAATAAATGCTGAAAAAGTACTTGTCAAAATCCAATACCCATTCATATTAAAAAAATAAAAACACTGCAGAAAATTGGAATAGAAGGAATCTCCCTTAGCATCACAAAATCAATATACAATAAGCCCAAAGTCAACATTGTACTGAATGGGGAAACATTACAAGACATCCCTTTAAAATCAGGAGCAAGCCAAGTGTGGTGGCACATGCTTGTAATCCCAGTACTTGAGAGGTTGAGACAGGAGGATCACAAGTTCAAAGCCAGCCTCCGCAACTTACTGAGGCTTTCAGCAACTTAGTGAGACCCTGTTTCCAAATAAGAAACAAAATAGGTCTGAGCCGGGCGTGGTGGCGCACGCTTGTAATCCCAGCATTCGGGAGGCTGAGACCAGAGGATCCGGGTTCGCGGCCAGCCTCAGCTACCTAGTGAGGCACTCCGCAACTTAGTGAGACTCGGTTTCAAAATAAAGAATAAAAAAAATGGGGCTGGGGGTATAGCTTGGAGGTAGAATGCCCCTGAGTTCAATCCCCAGTACCGCCAAAAAAAAACCCAAAAAAACAGAAACAAAATAGGTCTGGGGAGATAGCCTGGAGGTAGAAGGCCCCTGGGTTCCATCCCCAGTACCACAAAAAAATTAAGGAACAAGACAAGTATGCTCATTATCATTATCACCACTACTTCACTACTTTCCAATATAATATTTGAAACTCTATAACTAGAGCAATAAGTCAGGAGAAGGAAATCAAAGGAATACAAATGGAAAAAAGCTGAAATTATCTCTGTTTGCAGATGACCTGATCCTATACTTAAAGATCCTAAAAACTCAACCAAAAGACTCTGGAACTGAATGCAAAGTGGCAGGACACAAAATCAATCAATTATTATTTTTTCAGTACTGAGGATTGAACCCAGGGGCATTGTGCCTGAGCTACATCCCCACCTCTATTGTTTAGTCTTTATTTTGAAACAGGGTCTCACTAAGTTGCAGAGGGCCTCACTAAGTAGCTGAGACTGGCCACGAACCCAGATCCTCCTATCTCAGCCTCCCAAATACTGGGATTACAAGTGTGCGCCACCACACCCAGCTTCAATCAATTTTTTATATACCAACCATGCATCCCCTGAGATAGAAATCCAGAAAAAAATCTATTCACAATAAACTCAAAAACAAAATACCTAGGAATAAACCTAACCAAGGACATAAAAGACCTCTACTATGAAAACTATACAACAGACATTGAAGAAGATTTTAGAAGATAGAAAGCTCTCCTATACTCTTGGATAGGCAGAATAAATATCAAAATGGCCATTCTACCAAAATTGATCTACAGATTCAATGAAATCCTTATTAAAATACCAATGTCATTCACAGAGCTAGACAAAACAGTCCTAAAAATCATATGGAAAAACAAAAGGTCTAGAATAGCCAAAGCAATTCCCAGCAATAAGAATGATCATGATGAATGACTTTAAACTATATTGCAAAGCTATAGTAATAAAAACAGCGTGGTACTGGCACAAACACAGACACATAGACCAATGGAACAGAAAAGATAACTCTGAAACAAATCCACCCACTTAAGGCCAATTGATTTTTGACAAAGGTGCCAAAAACATATACTGGAGAAAAGACAGCCTTTTCAAAAATTGGTGTTGGGAAAACTGGTTAGCCATTTGTAGAAAAATGGAATAAACCCCAACTTCTCACCCTGCACAAGAGTCAACTCAAAATGTATCAAAGACCTAGAAATCAGACCAGGAATTTTGCAGTTACTAGAAAAGGGCATAGGACCAGTGCTCCAACATATAGGTACTGGTAGAAACTTCCTCAGTAAGATCCACAAAGTACAAGAAATTAAAATGAGAATTGAAAGTGGGGTAGCATTGAATTAAAAAAAGTGTGCAGCAAAGAAAACCATCAAGAATCTGAAGAGAGAGCTGAAAGAATGGGAAAATATCTTTGCAAGCTACATCTAGAGTATACAAAGAACTTTAAAACCTTAACTAGAGCTGGGCATGGCTCCTGTAATCCCAGTACTTGGACGCTTGAGACTGGAGCATCACAGATTTGAGACCAGCCTCAGTGAGTCCTCAACAACCTAAAAAAGCCAGGCATGGTGGCGCACGCTTCTAATCCCAGTACTTGGGAGGCTGAGACCGGAGGATCTGGGTTCACCGCCAGCCTCAGCTACTTAGTGAGACCCTGTTTCAAAATAAAGAATAAAAAATAGGGCTGAGGGTGTAGCTCGGAGGTAGAATGCCCCTGGGTTCAATCCCCAGTACCGCAAAAATGAATGAATGAGAAAGGAAGGGAGGGAGGGAGGAGGGAGGAGCTGGAGCAGAATGAAACCCATGCTAAAGCCAAGGAGAAGCAACGAGCCAGCATTCAGAAAGAATGATTAACTCTGGGAATGAATTCAGGAAGTCATACCTCTATAGTTTTTGTTTTGTTTTGTGTTGGTACTGGGAATTGAACCCAGGGGCATTCTACCTCCAAACTTCAGCCTCAGCCCTTTTCACTCTTTATTTTGAAACAGTGTTTCGCTAATTTGCTGAGGCTAGCCTCCACTCTGCGATCCTCATGTCTCAGCCTCCCAAGTACTGGAATTACAGGTTCACACCGCCGCTCCTGGCCACTAATAGTGTTTGAACCCAGTTCTAAGAAAGACTAGGGCTTCAACACATGGCTAACCAGACATAAGGAATTGGCAAAGGATCTTAGCAAAGGCGAGGGAGCTAAACTGTGTTTCCTTTCCCAGGGACACCAGGAACAGAGGGGATGACGGGAACAGGGCACACAAAGGAGAGCCAGGTGCTTGCTGAATACACTTATTAAGCAAGATGCCAGGAGACGGACGGTAACGAGAAAGGTGAGAGTAACAATAATACACTTACCTTGTACTACACTGTAAAAAGGAAATAAAGAAGAAAGGTGTTCCTTGGCCTCTATCCTCCCGTCTCAGCCTCCCAAGCACTAGGGCATGGTGTGGTGGTCCATGCCTGTAATCCCAGTACTTGGGGGGCTGAGACAGGAGGATTGCAGTTTTGAGGTGAACCTCAGCAACTTAGCCAGGCTCTCAGCAACTTAATGAGATGCTGTTTCAAAATAAAATAGAAAATAAAAAAGAGCTGGGGATGTAGCTCTGCGGTAGAATGCTCCTGAATTCAATCCGGAGGAGGAGGAGGAGGCGGCGGCGGCGGCGGCTACCACCAACAACAGTGTCCTTAAGAAAACCAGGACATTGGGAGGCTGAGACTGGAGGATCGCAGGTTCGGGGCCAGCCTCAGCTACTTAGTGAGGCCCTCTGCAACTTAGTGAGACCCTGTTTCAAAATAAAAAATAGGACGGGGGGTGTAGCTCGGAGGTAGATTGCCCTTGGGTTCAATCCCCAGTATAGAAAAAAAAAAAGAAAGAAAAAAGAAAACCAGGGATGACTTCCGGGAAGATGGCGACGGAGTGAGACACCTCTCAAGAGCCGCTGTGAGCTCGATTCAAATCAGTCGTGGATCCAGTTTTTTGAAAGAAGAAAAAAAGCAACAAAAAGGTGGAAAACGCTGCGAAAACTGGAATACAGCTGAGCAGAACCCGGAAGGCCGACCAGGGAGAGCAAAGAAGCCCGTCTCCGCGGCCCCGGCGCCACGCCGCCAGGCAGAAGCCGCCACTGA
>PVLC010022819.1:0-26429 GCA_004027655.1 Graphiurus murinus | reverse complement strand
ATGTGAATACACACACGCACACTTTCAGTGGAATGGACAGCAATCCATCAATCGAACTGGCTAACAAGGCTTAAGTACCTTAGTCTAAATTGGGGCTTATGTTGACCCAGGGATACTGCTTATGTAGCTAGCGTAAACAATGTAAACAAGAAAAATAATCTGAGGACAGAAATCAGAGGCTACACATTTCAGAGGAGATCGATCTTGTAGAGTTGGTTCAGCCAAGTCACTAAATAATTAAAGGATTAAACAAACAGTAACATGGATATCGTGGGTAGGGGTCAGTATTCAGAGCTGTTGAAATATATTATCTAAAATGTCCAGTTTTGAACAAAATTGGAAGACATGCAAAAGCAAGAAGGACAAGATTAATAACAAGAAAAAGCAGAAAATTATGACTCATACACAGAAAACATACACAAATAAAAACAATAGAAATTTCTTTTGAAAAGTCTCAAATGTTGAAGCTAGCAGAGAAATACTTCAGAGTAGCTATTATATTTTCATAAATCTGTTGAAAACTAAAGAAAGCTATGGCCAAAAATTAAGGAAGGCATAATAACAATCTTTTTAAGTAGGAACAGAATTTACAATATGGGAATTATATAAAAGAACCTAATGGAAATTTTGGAGATAAAAATATAATATGTACAAGAAACTGTTGAAAAGTAAAAAAAAAAACTTTCTATTTTTTATTTTGATATAGATGCTTATTCTTATAAACTTTCCTTTTAGTACTATATTTGCTGCATCACACAGATTTTGATATGTTCTGGTCTCATTTTTATTTAAGAATTTTTAAATTACCCTTTTATTTCTTCAATTACCCATTGTTCATTCAAAAGTGTATTATTCAATAATTCCATGTATTTGTATAATTCCAAAGTTTTTTTTATTAATTTCTAGTTTTATTCCATTAAAATCAGAAATGATACATGATATTAATTTCTATTTTTGAATATTTTGGACTTGTTTTGTGAATTAATATGTGGTCTATTCTACAGGATGTTTCACTTGCTGATGAGAAGATTCATTCTGAAATGTTGGATGAAATGTTCTGTAAATATCTGTTAGGTTCATTTGGTCTATAATGTAGTGAATCCAATGATTCTTTGTTGATTCTGTTTTTTTTTTCCCTTGGGGCGGGGAGCAGGGTGATTTGTCTATTGATGAAAGTGTGGTTTGTTTGCCTCTATTGTTTTATTGGAGTCTCTCTTTCCCTTTAGATCAAATACAACATGTTTGTTTTATAAAATTGGATTCTCTGGCATTAGGTGCATATGCATTTACAAACATATCTTCTTTATGAATCATTCCTTTGACCATTATATAGTGTCCTTTCTCCTTTCTTTTTATGGTTTTGTCTAAAAGTCTGTTCTATTTTGTATGATACAAACATTGCCAATCTTTCTCAATTCTGTTTCCATTTCATGGAATACTTCTTTCTATCCTTTCAATTTCAGTTTATGTGTGTCTTTACTGATGAAATGAGTTTTTGTAGGTATCATATCATTGCTTCCTGTTTAAAAAAATCCACTCAACTAGTCTGTATTGTTTAATTTATTTGCTTTACATTCAAAGTTATTATCGACAGGGAAAGACTCATGTCATTTTGTCAAATTTCTATTTGTTTTGAAAATCCTTTGTTCTTTTCTTCCTCATTTGCTGTTCATCTTTGTGGTTTGGTGGTTTAGTGGTTTGATAGGATTAGATAGATACATATGAAAAAATGATCAAACATATATAACATTGATTATATATCATGTCCAAATGGAATTTGTCATAGCAGTGAAAAGTTGATTTAACATTGAAAATCAATGTAGTTCAACATATCAATAGAATAAAGAACAAAAAACACACAACCATCTCAATAGACTCAAAATGGCATTTGACAAATTTTAACACCCTCTCATAATTAAGAAAAATCAATAAATCAGGATACAAAGGAATTTTCTCAAACTGATCAAAAATCTCTATGAAATTCCCACAGATAATATCACATTTTCATATTGAAATACTAAATATGTTCTCCCAAAGATCATGAATGAGACAAAGCCATTCTCTCTTTCCATGTTAATCATGCACTGGAGGCATGCACTGGAAGCATTCAAATTGGAAAACAAAAACAAAAAAACATAAAACTTCACTTTTTCGGGATGATATGACTTTTTTAATGTAAGAAATCCTAAGTAATCTACTAATAAACAGTTTAAACTAATATCCAAGTTCAACATAGTTGATGGATACATAATCAATATTAAATTCAGTTATATTTCTATACCCTAGCAATGAAGAAACCAAAATTTAAACTAAAAAACATTCAACTTTCAACAGCATTAAAATTATAAACTACTGAAGGATAAATTTAAGTGAAACATTTGTATACTGAAAGCTGCAACACATTGTTGACAGAAATTAAAGATATCATAATAAATATACAGAAACTCAGTGTCCCTATGGTCCATGTTTTGTTGCACACTGTGACTTATTTATTCATCTGGTTTTATTTATGCATATTAGTGGATTTAAAATAAACCTTCTTATCATTATATCCTTTCATTAGAATCTAAATATCATGCTATCACCCTTTGTCTCACTAGGTAAATGTAATGAGGACTGTGATTTAAACCTCTTACAACCTGATGTGAAATGCAAGACCAAGGAAATCACTAGTCAGACTCCCGCATTTAGTCAACAGGTTTTCAGCTTCGTCACTATTGTCATTTTGGACAAGATAAGTCTTTGCTGTAAGGGAACTATTCTGTTCATTCTAGAAAGTTTCCCAGTGCCCTTGGACTTTCTCTAGATCTGAATTGAATTCTCTTGTCTCCATTCCAGGTTTCTGAACATTTCACACCTATGTACCTGTCCTGATAATAACAAGTGTCTCCAGATGTTGATCAATATCTCCTGGGGGGTAAAATCACTCCCATATCAAAATGTCTGATTTAGTCAGTAATGTAAGAAACCTATGAATTTGAGACATTTCATTTCATTTATAATCTGGAAGTCATTTCCATATCTTGCTTTTACCTTTAATATATTTCTGCTAGTACAAAGTAAAACATTACCTTGACATTTTTATTTAAGATTGTCTGCAATCATCTATGATTCTTCTTAGTTCTTATGAAAACAAGCCATAAAATATTTCAACGACAGTGTCTTATTTTATTTTTTATTTTTCTCCATGGAATCTATGCATTTTTTACCAAAAAGTATGTCATATAATTTTATCCTATGTGTGATTAACAAATTTTAAATGTTCATGCCCACCTAATTTTTTTTTTAGTTTCCAAGAGATTTATACACATATATACATATACATACTATACTTGCGTGTTGAACTAAGCCAGTATCTTGGTAAATTAATACAAAAAAATCACCTTTTTCTTTCAAATGTGGCAAATTTAACTATCTCTAAATATTTTTAATGTTGTATAATGGCATAGATTTGTGTGGAGTGTAAAATAAATCCACTTTTGCTAAATGAAATATAACACAAGTTTTGCCTCTACAGGTTATCTCTAATTTTTTCCTACCTCCTGGAAATGCACATTTTTATTTACCCTAACTATGCAAGCTGCTAACAAATCCACTCCTATACTTGACATTTATAAATTTGTTTTTGACTTATGATAGCAGAAATAATGGAGGTTCAGAAAGGGTCATATGAGGAAGTATATTCAGTGAAATTAAGGAGAATATAAACCCTTTTGTATATGCTCCACTACTTGAAAGGAAGTTAGTAATTCTAAGATTATAGCACTCATTGAGGTTTTTAAAGTTATGAAACATTTCAAAGGTTAAACAAAGGTATTAAATGGTTCCAGAAGTTCATAAATTAGACACTATAGATTTTTAACAAGGACACTTTAAAATAAAGCAGGATGATTTGGAATTGTATTGATTTATACAGTTAAAAGTGCAATATAAATATATCCTCATTTCACTTTTCTTTTAGAAATATAATAACGAAATTGTGAGTCCTACTTATTGCAATTTTTGATACTAAATTAGAGTATTTAAGTATATCCTAATTGATTTTTCCCTACTGAGCCAAAGAATCACTAAAGTAGGTTTGAAAGGAAATATCTCTGCTCTAATGTATCTAAGACAGTAGAATGATTTGGAGAAAATGGTACTTGGAAAAACGTGTAAAAACATTAGTGGATGAAGAAGGAAAAACTGTTTCATGAATGGTCCTTGAATTATCAAGTACTAAGTAAAATGAATCATCTATTTCTATTTATGAATTTAAAAGATACTTGAAGTGAAGCTCTTGGAGCTTTAGTTGATTAACTTTGGTTAATCAATTGGATCAAATAATTGGTAAAATTTCCCAAAATACTATATTTCATGCTGGAAATAGTCTCTGGATTTCAAGTTTTCTGGGTAAGTGGCAAGGTGATAGAAATTCAACAAAGAGTGGGTCATAGAATGTGGAAGCCAATGGAGAGAGACAGAAGTGGTTTGTTATTATTTATTTTAAATTTTGAGAGTCAAATTGTCTTTGGGGGGAAATATACAAGATGTCAAGATGTTAAAATATGAGGGTTCAAATGAAGAGAAAAATGAAAGAATAAGCAGGCACTGTGTCAAAGCTGGTTAGAATAAGCCAGAAGCCTTGTCTGAGTATTGTTCTTTCTAACATGTGACTGTGAATGAAAAGCATGAATCTTGGAAAGAAGTGTTCATCTAATACTTGCATGTGTGTTCTGTGAAGGAGTGGGTTGGGTGTTGGTAACATTTGTCACTAACAATCAATGACTGGCCAGCCTAGGGACATATGGAAACTTGAGAAATGCACAGCTGTTGTTCTTATATTCAGGGAAGTAAGCAACCATCTACTAACTCCTTCAATTGCTAGCCTGGGGAGGTGTTCTTGGCCACCTACTCCCTTTAAAAGATCGGACCATTTGCTTTGCCCGGGTAAGATCAACGTTCCTACTGGAATTCTATTCCTATTATGTATTTAGGCAGGGGAGCCTTCTTTGAGTCTGAGGACACTCACAATCTGGCTGATTATTGAACAAGTAATTTTTTAATTCTAGCCCAACTAAAATAATCAAGTTCTTGATTTACTTTCCTATGGAAAGTCTCCATTACTATTCTTTTTATCTATTACTTACAGTCATATATATATTTATTCCACCAGATTTAACTGTACAATATCTTCACCTGATGGATGACACCTATAAGTTCTTATTGAGGTTAAATCTCATTATGCCTCCATAGAGACTATGGCTAGACGTAGAAATGCTACCTAAGTGAAATAAAAAGTAATATGAAAAAGATACAAAAACTATAACATATGTGGGGCATATTATGATAGGAATAAATAAAAGGGAAACATGAGATACATAGTGTAGGTTGCTAGCATGAGGGACCCCATATGATAGGAATATGACATAACTAACACATATAGCAAGAAACTAGAAAATTGTTCCTTTAAATAATATGTTATTAAGCCAGGCGTGGTGGCGCACGCTTGTAATCCCAGCACATTCGGGAGGCTGAGACCGGAGGATCCAGGTTCGCGGCCAGCCTCAGCTACCTAGTGAGGCGCTCCGCAACTTAGTGAGACTTGGTTTCAAAATAAAGAATAAAAAATAGGGCTGGGGGTATAGCTCGGAGGTAGAATGCCCCTGAGTTCAATCCCCAGTACCGAAAAAAAAAAATATGTTATTCTCTATGATGAACTATTTCTCATGATATTTTATAAAGATTTTATTTTACTGATACTAGCCTTTAAAGACTTTTGTTTTAGAAATGCTTAGTATTTATGAATCCATTTTGAAAGGATGTCGAGAGTATTGCAATTAAAAGTATTTTTTTCTTTAACTATTAAATTTTATTTGTACAGTTTCATGTAGTTCTGATATCAAAAATCACTGTGTGTAACCAGCCATGCAACTGGCGACAAAAAGAAATTTATATTGTGATGAAAGAAATAACAATATGAAGACAATTATAAACCTATTATTTTATATCACCAAAACTAAGTAAACTTCTGATAAAAACACAGCACATGCCACATTATGCACCATAAAGGCAGGTAAAAAACTTGTTTAGGGATTATGTGACTATTCATCATGCAAAATGTGTCTACCTACAGATCCACTGTGCACAGTTTTATATGTATGTACATGCACATTATTTGAACATATAAATCTTTGCTTTTCTGTCTTTCTCCCTGGAGCTCTGGCTATCTTTACCTTTCATTATTCAGATTAAAATACTATCAAAACCAGGCATGATTCTCCATCATTTTTTTTTATTATGGTAACATTTACCTTCATTCGAACAGTCATTGGCCACAAATCTTCAGATCCCATGTGATATGACTACTTTCTGATATATAACAATATATAGAACTCTCCATAGAATGTACATAATTCAGAATTATGTAACGGAATGATGATTAGACCTGGAAAAGATTGACTTAAAAGAAATCAAAGAAAAATAAAATCAGTATATACCATTTCTAAATTGCTAATGCTAAACCTTATTGTGTTCGTGAACAAATGTAATTCTGTTTTGCTGATAAATAAAGCAAAGAAAATGCAGTGATTTTCATTTCTTTAGCAGAACTGCATATAGCATACAAATGTCATTCTATGGAACCCGCATCTATCAGACTAACTGATTGCATTTACATCAGTGATTTGATGGAATAAAATAAAGTCATTTTAATAGGACATACCCAATGGATCAATGTTTCCTGCTTTGAAAATGAACATTTTAGTTTTCCCTAGGCATTTATGTGGGAACAAGAGATCATTATTCTATGACAGTGTTTCGTTCCATTGACATTTCCAGAGTGTTTATTCCTTTGTGTGTCTATGAGTTCATAAACAAACAAGACATATATCATTGGGGTAGGAAAGCATCTATCATTTGGAAAATGTGCACTATAATTAATATTAAGTCATATTTGTCAAGTGTTTTAACTATTTCTTTTTCATAAGTAAAGAACCATTGAAGAAGTATGTTAACTCTTTTAGGAGGCTAGTGTAGTCTTCTTGAGAAATTGACTGAACTGTTCATTAAATGGTATCTTAAGAGCCTAAAAGAGAAAATGCTGCTTCAAAAGTTGCCAAACTTGTAACCATGGAACATCTCTGAAACTAAAATAATCAATATAACCATTTAACCATTCCATTTTCCATTAAGTGAAGAATTTTTTTTTTTTTTTTTTTTACCATTTAGTAGAGTTCCTTTACCTTATTTTTAAATCTTTTTTTTTTTCTTTCAAGTATACCTAAATGATAGATACATCATGCTGCTATATTACGGGGGTAAAAGAAAGTGGAATAGAGCAGCCCATTATTCAGAAATCCTGGTTGCTTGGAGCAATTAGAAGCCTATACACGCACGCGCGTGCACACACACACACACACACACACACACACATATATACATATATATGTATACATAAATACATTTATATGTGTATTTTATTGCTGATTTAATACTGAATTTAAACCATAAAGGCTCTTCATATGCACTTGCTTTTTCATCTTTCCAATTTATCAGTAACAATGAGCTAAAGATACTTTAGTAGATATACACAGAAAGATTTTGCCAGAGTCTCACAAGAAAAGATATCATTCATCTTTAATAATGGGCACCATTCATTCATTAAATGGGTTATTTTTCTTTAAGCAACATGGACTGCATTAAAAGTCTCTACTATAATCTCCACTTTTTTTTTTTTATTTGGTGCTGGGGATTGAATCCAGGGGCATTATACCTTTGAGCTATACCTCAGACCTTTTTTATTTTTTAATTTTGAAACAGGGTCTCACTAAGTTGCTAAGGCCAGACTTGAACCTATGACCCTCTTGTTTCAGCCACCCAAGCTCCCAAGTACTAGGATTACAGGTATGAGCTACCACATCCAGTTATAAACCCTACAGTCACCACATGGAAAAACAACCTAGGCTGTGTTCTGCTCAAATCTTATCTCCACATTATTTTTTAAAATGAAGGAATACTATATGAACTACCTCATCCTCTTCACCACCAGAATAGGCAACTTTTCTGCCTTTTTATCCACATATTCTGTTTAAGTCTCTTGTGATAATAATAAAAGCTCCCTTATTTCTTGAAAAGACAACTTTTTTCCATTTGTTTGAAAGATCTTGCCTCCTCTTGTGAACACTGAAAATTTTTGCCTGTTTCATTGAAATACAAGAAAATAGATTCCTACTATCTTTCATTCAGTATGACTTGAAGTCTCAGTTGACAGCAACTAATTTTAATATTTGCTACTACAATGGGTTGCCTAGTCTTCTGACTCTGAACTACTTAATCTTGAATTTTGTGTAGACTGAGCAAAAGAAGCAGTTCAATGATGACCAGTTTTTATGAGGTATATACAAGAGCATGAGAATCTCATTTTCAAGAGCACTAGTGGCTCCAGAGGGAGTTGGAAACACATTACTTGGAGAATCTCCTTTTTTTAAAAAAAATAAAAGAATACTAGCATAACAAACCTATATTCATAATAAACATACTATTTATATTATTTTGTGTTTGAAATGCTATGAGTAAGAAATAGGGTGAAAATATGAAGGGATCACATGAAAGCAAAATTGGAATAAAATGCATTAGACATGCATATACAATATTTACAGTATATACAATTTCCATGGACTTGTAATGCCTTCTATATAATAAGAATGGGAGACATAAAGGTGAGCATGATGAGGGCAAAAATGAACATATAAAAACGGTATCATTGTTGAAAATGTGAATATTTTTAATTAATATAATTTATAATTTGAACTGAATTTCAAAAGAGCAAAGCTATTTTTTTTTTTTTTTTGCTGTCATAGTCTAGCAGCAAATATTCACATGGATGCAGATCTATTTGCTGATGGCTGGTCTGTGAAGTGCATGTACTCTTTTTTTTTTTTTTTTCTTATTTTGTTACTGGGAATTCAACCCAGGGATTTTCTACCACTGAGATACTCCCTCTCAGCCTTATTTTATTTTGAAACAAGATTTTTTTTTTTATTGATGCATTGTAATCATACATCTTAATGAGATACAAGATGGCCAAGGCATACATTTTCCCAGCACTCATTTAACCCTTCCAGAAAGAGTTAAACCTCACTTCTAAATTGCCAAGACTGACCTCAAACCTGTGATCCTCCTGTCTCAGCCTCCAAAGTACTGGGATTACAGGTAATGACCACTTCTCCTGGTTGTTTTAAATTAAAATACATGGTATCTGTATTAAATTACTGTGATTGTCCCAGAAAAGACTAGATTTTACCAGTAATTTATCAAAGTTATGTATACATTCTTAAGAGTGTATATACTTACACTTTTGCTTGCCTTGCTCTTACTTAATATATTTTCTAGGGCTAGCATAAAAAAGTACTACAGATTATTTAAACATCAGAAATTCATTTTTTCCATAGTTCTGGAGGCCAAGAGTTGGAGAGCAAAGTGTCATAGGGGTTTGTTTCTTCTGAGGCCCTCCTTTCTTGTCTTCAGATGGCTATTTTGTCCCTCTGTCTTTAAATGATCTCTCCTCTGTATGTGTCTATAGCATAATTTCCCCTTTTGATAAGTACACCAGTCATATTGGATTAGAATCCAGTAGAATGACCTCATTTTAACTTAATTACCTCTTTAAAGACTCAAACCAGGTCACATTCTGTGTACTGTGTGTTAGGGCATTGACATATGAATTTTGGTGAATACAATTGTGCTGCTAACATATAGAAACCAGTTCCATTAGACAACTGTTAAGGGCACAGATTCTAGAAACTGAGCACCTCACTTCAAATCCCACTTCACCATTTACTAGTTATCTGACCTTGGGAAAGTTACTGCAAATCTATGTTTTCTTATTTCTAAACTGGGTACTCTAAGAGGACTTACATGATAAAATAATGGGTGATAAATGGATAAGTAACTATAGGTTTAAATCACATGGTAAACTAAATGTTAATTATCATTATTTTTTACAATGCTTTCATAATTTTAAATTTTATATAACCCTGTATAATATATCAAGTTTAAGAAATCATCCATCAGAACTTAATTCTGAAACCATTTTTCAACTGTTATTTTTCAGACAAAAACTCACATTCAAATTAATGAGTTATCAGCGGTGGTTCATTGGTCTAATATAATTTAAGCAGTGTTTTCTGCCTAATCATTATGTATCAGAGTGATTTTCATATTTTATACATGGCACATCTTAGATTTTAAACAAAATAGTTTACATTTAGTTACTGAATGTTAAATCACGTATGCTATTTTATTTATCCAGCTTTAGGAATCTATTTTGCAATTCATTTCAAAGGATTTAATTGAAAATTCTCACATCATTTTAAGTCAACTTATAGTGAATGGCTGTGAACACCAAGATGAAAAAGATGCAGTTCTTATTTTCAACAAAAGGGAAGACACAGTATATAATAATTACAAGCACCTACGGTGTGTGCACCATTTGCGTTGTAGGTGAAATAAAATGACTCAAAAAACAAAACAAAACAAAAATGTAATCATGTTTTGAAGGAAAAGAAGTGGTTAACTGGAGTAGACTAAATAATAATTTGTAATTGCAACTTGGAATGATATTGGTTAAAAATCAAATTTAGCTAGTTATATATATAACTAGTCATTGCCAAAAGTAAAAATATCAGGGTGATTTCCACAGATCTTGCAAAACATCTTCCTTGCCTACTCTAACTTACCAAATGTTTAAAAAATAATTAAGACTTGCTTCATGAACTTGTATTTCGGGCCTTTAGGAAGCCTAAACTCAGCTTCCGTATGAGCTTTTGAAGTTGCCACAAGGCAGAGAATTTATGTGTTAGAGACTACTGAGGAGGAAATAAACAGAAAGTATTTTAAAAATATTGGAGGTATTATGGATCACTTGTGACCACTAAGTTTTCTACAAAACAAAAACTCTTTGTGACAGATAAGATATTTGTCATGTGTTTTTTCTCTCTCCTTTCCCCTATAAATATATTTTTAACAACACAGAAACAATATTTTCATTCCATATTCTTTAGAAATTTTATTTAGAAAAGTGTGTGTGTTCTTACTAAACCCAAAGAAGCTTTTGCTTTTATTACGTATACTTGTGCTAATAAGTATCTTGCCATGATATTTACTATTAGATGTTAATTAATTTTAATCTACATAATTACATAATTATATTTAGGTGTACATTTACTCAAAATTTCCTCTTTCAATGTGAAATCATATGATGAAATAAACTCCTAAGTTTAAGATGCATATTGGATTGTCTATTTGGGAAAACATTGTTATTAGAACTATTATTGGACTTATGTGAGAGTTACCTTGGTAACTACCCAGGCACTGCCTCATCTTTCCATTTGGTTTTATTATTTGGTATTTATTATTTTTATTTGGTCTAACTTTCCCTCTGCTGCTTATGATAAGATTTATTCGTATTTTCCCTGTGCTATGGTAAACATCTTTATGCTAGCTAGTGTTGCCCACAACTAAGTGGCTATGTAAAGCAATTCAGAGGACTAAAAACCTCTTTACCTTAATAGCTGGAATATTCATATGTCTCCTTATGCCTAGGCTGTCCAGATTCAGAACTCTATTTAAACCTCTGGAGATTGTATGCTGTTTGTTTTGCTTTGCTTTGTTTTGTTCTCCTGCACATTAGTGGATTTCCTTAGGCTCATCTTGTGTCTTAGCCAAGTTTTCAGATTTGACATCTGTATCTTACTCTAGCTACTACTACATTATCTCCCTTTTTCTTTCAGTTACTTGAACTGATACTCCTTGACTTTAATGTTAAAGTAAAACTAAAAGGAATTCTAGTCGCAGAGGCTAGCAAGATTTCAGAAGGTTTGTATGGAATTGGAATATAACAGACCTATTTGCCTAATGATGGATCTATATACCTGATGATGGTATATTGTTTTGTAGATGAAGCACATGCATGTGTGTGAAAACCAGGCTTTTGTTTGTTAATTTTTATTTAACATTAAATGTAGAATTATATCTCTTTATAATACTGATTTCCTCACTAAATCAGAAGTCAAAATTTAATCATTAAGACAGTGATAGTATCATTCAGTTTTTGGCCCTGGACCATGGGCCGTATGGGAAGGTGGCTTCAGTTTTCACACATAATACCAAAATAATTCTGTAAGTTTTAGGTAAAAGGTAGTTGGACAAATCATATATCACTAACTGGCTCTAGTCTTGAAGACACATACGCAAGCATAGCACATTCCTAGATTTTGATTTGTAACTCAAAGTGGATACGAAATCTAGAAGAGTTCAATATGGATACCATTAATTATCATGCTTTTAATTAGGCAAGAAATTTTTCATTTTAAAGTTGTCATTAAGCAATCACTTTTACTGTATATCTTTCCACATACTACAGTACTTAGTGTCAGGGTTAGTATTACCTTGGAAGATATATAGTTGCCAGTACAAATTCTTCTAACAATCACACATACCCTTCATTTTCTGAACTCTGGGTAAATGGGTGGGTCCACTAAGTGGAGCACAGGTCTCTAAATTTATTTTCAAAAGCTCTTATTTTGTCATTGTTTGTGTTGTGCTTACATAACATCAGTTGTGTTTACCGCAGGTTTTGCAGTTAAAACCAGTCTAGAAAGTTTCACAATATTGAATATTTTAGAACAAATTGTAAGTTTTTAGTATTAATAAAATTGCAAAACCTTTTCTTCCATTATATTTAGCTTGAACACATTAGCTTACTCACAGACAATGTGTACCACTTATGTATGCTAGAACCATATTGCATGATAACTCACATTTCATGATGTTAAAAATGCTATTTGTACTTTACAACAGGTGTCAGTCAACCAAGGTTTTCAATTCTCAAGAAACATAAGGCAAGTTATTAAATCTCTTAAGTCTTACATTCCTCATCTAAAAAGGCACTAGAAAGAAATGTGTATCTTCCTTATAGTTTTTTTTAAATGTAAATTTAAAATGACATGCTATTTACAAATAAGTCCAAGATTCTTTCATAAATGAGTGCCTGGAAAATTGTCACTTCAGAACAAATATTACGGGCTAAGAATATAGGTCAGTGGTAAAACACTTGCCTAGCAAGTGTGAGGCCCTGGATTCCATCCCCAGCACTGCAAAAAATAAAATAAAAATTTATTTTAAAAATAAGAACAAATATTACCACTATTTCCTTTTTGGATTTAATCCAATGATTTTTGTTTTTTTTTTTTTTTCGGTATTGGGGATTGAACTCAGGGGCATTCTACCTCTAAGCTATACCCCCAGCCCTATTTTTTATTCTTTATTTTGAAACAAGATCTCATTAAGTTGCGAAGTGCCTCACTAAGTAGCTGAGGCTGGCCGCAAGCCCAGATCCTCTGGTCTTGGCCTCCCAAATGCTAGGATTACAAGTGTGCGCCACCACGCCTGGCAATTTTTCATTATTATTCCTATAAATATATCTAGTATTTTTAGGTAGATCTCTAGGGTTTTGTTCTATGATCAAGAACTTTATCATGTGAAATTCATCAACATGATTTTATATTGCTATATACATTTTCTTTTTAAGAATTTAAACTGCATTGTTTGGAAGTAGACTCTGGATAAGTGTGAACATACTGGAAAACAGAAAACATTTGGGGAGAAAGTCTACCTAACAATCCAATAAGTACAAAGATGACACAAATAACACTAAAATTAAGCTCATTTCAGGTATTACTAATTTTTTGTTTTTCTTGTGCATATTCAAGGCAACTGTGGATAATATAATTTAGGTCAGAGAAAGTAGATGAGTGGCATTCAAAAAAGGAAGCATATTTAATTATATTTATTTATAATCACATGAATCTTTGTGAATAATTTTATTTTATTTTTGAATCTAAGATAAAGATATATTAATCCTACACTGGAAACACTTTCCACCATGCATGGCCTAGTTATATAAAGGTATAATTCAATATTTTTAATTTTCCTATAAAAATATCAGGTTAAAAAAATTTTAAACTATTTTTAAACTCCAGCAGCAGCAGCAGCAACAACAGCAAAACAGCCTATTAAAAATAATAAGTTAAATGACCATTTTACCCTAAACCCACCGGGTTTTTGTCTTGAAATACCTTTACTAATATAAAAATGTTGTCTACTTATGGTAGAATAATATCTTTGCCTAGATTGTTCGGTAGTAACCTTAAAATTTCTCAAGATTTATTGAGTATACTGCCTGCTAGCAAAATGTATAGTTGTTGTGATTAAGTGCATGGTTTTGTTCAGATAAATGAATATTACATCCAGTGTCAATATCATATACATTCACAAAGAGTTAAACATATTCTCAGGTGACCCTTTAAACAGTGGCATAGAATTGTGTTATTTCTCCTACCTACACATTCTTCTACTCTGAAAGTTGACCCTGAGCAATGAGCTTTCTTATATGCCAGCTCTTTATATCCGTATTATTTTTCCTACATCAGTATCTGTAAATAATACCCCAAGATGGGAAGTATGCAGTGATATGAAGATGGAGTAGCTACAAGACTGGAGATTGAGATAAGGAGATTACAACAGTAATCATAAGTTTGCCACATGTTCTTTCCTCTCCCAAATAAGCAAGATTAGCAGTGCAGTCAAAATATGTCGCTAGATTTTTTTGTTAATAAAATTCAGAAATATGTTTTTTCTATTATTTGGAAATCTAAATATAAAACAGAAAATGAAAGAGAAGAAAATCTAACTACCTTTACATTTAAAAAGTATTTCTCTTTTACTTTCATGGTAGGTGTTATATCAATGTGCTTTCATACCTGGATTTCATACATATACAATGAATGTTGTATCAGGCCCTCTTTACTTAAGTTACTGTGCTCCTCCTCATCAAGGTGTATAATATCCCATCGAGGAAATAATAAATGAACACTGGTGCTTTTATAATCTGTCTTGTACTAATATTTATTAATCAGTAATTATAGTTTCAGGCTATGCTTTACCTTACATAAAGATTCTTTCCAATAATCCCATACATTAATAATACTATGCATGTATTATTTTACATTTTCTTTCCAATGTTTTTAGACTTAAGTACCTGAAATAGAATATCCATGCCAAAATTTATAGATGTTTCCTGACTCTGGTATATATTGTACATATATTTTACAAAAGAGGTGTACGAAGATTCAATACCAAATAAGTGCTACCATGTTATAATGCTACTGGTTTTATTAGAGAATACTCTTTTCAGTGTTCCTACTTTCATACAAAATATTTGAAAAAAAGTCAAGAATAAAGTTCTAGAAATATTTGGACAATTTATATAAAATCTATAATTAAAATGCACAGAAGGGAAGACTTACAATTTATTAAATTTTATAATTAGCTCCTTTCTTTAGTATTTTCTTCCTTTTTTCCAAGTGTGTGTTGTTCATCATCATGAGTAGGCATTCTGCAGTATGCATGGAAATCCAAGGTGGATGAGAAAGGCTGAGCAGTTGAGAGTGGTGGTGCACTCCTGTAATTTCAGTACTTGGGAGCCTGAGAAAGGAGGATAGCAGGTTCAAGGCCAATATCAGCAACTTAGTGAGATCCTGTTATAAAAATAATTAAATTAAAATAAATTAAAAGAAGCACTGGGGTATAGCTCAGAGTTAGAATGCTCCTGGGTTTTCAATCTTCAGTACAAAAAAAAAGAACTGGGCAAGGGCTAAATGAGTGCTGGGTGCTTGTATGCCTCTACCATCTTGAACTTAATGTGTATGATTTAATGCATCAATAAAAAAAGTTATAAAAGAAAAAAAAAAAGAAAAAGAAAGACTGCCGAGATAGTAATTAATATAGTAAAATAGTAATGCCTCTCTCGTGACTTCCACATACACATAATTTCATCTGTAAACACTTAATTGTGCTAATTTTTCACTGATAAATAAACATATAAGAAATAATAATGACATAACAGCCATCACATAGATAAAAGATCTTGAGTCCAAATGTAAGAGCACAACATTCCACACTTTTTTGTAACACCAACATCTAATTAGGACAGTATAGCAGTAGAGGCATTGATATAATTTTTAATTTTTAGCATATTTGCTAAGTATTTTTCTTTTTGCAATGATGATAGCAAAAATAAAATTTTGTAAGAAATTTTAATTTTCTTAAAACTAGGAAACAATATAAATATATAATTAATACTTATAAAATGTTCCTTTTATTTAAGAATTTTCATTATATTTTTATATTCTGTCTAAATTATGAGAAAACAAATACCTGATCAATGATATTTTCAATATAATAATATTCTATCTTTATCTATAAGAATAATAATATACAATATTTTTGTGTAGCTAACTGTTCAAGATCCCAAACAAACAATATTATAAGAAATAAAAAAGGATCTATTTGTGGTCTCAAACTCTACTTCCTTTGAATTTCTGTTATAGTATGTTGAAAATATAAACCACAAGCCATTTTAGAAATTATGTACTGACATACAACTTTTTCATTTACTTGAAAATGTTGCAACTAAGATTTAAAAGAAAAAAATAGATATTTAAACAGAATTTTACTTTTGTAAGTGCTTGATAAGAATGTGGTTTTCAACTACCTTGTGAAATTTAAATACAGTTAGGAAGAACTTTTTTTAAAAAAATAAGCCAGATGTCATATATTATATTCTTTCTTTGCTGCATAATGCAGAGACCAAAATCCTGTTCTCTCTGCTATCAGTTAATAAAACATTTCCTGAATTATTTAACTTCCTTACAAATTCAAACCATTTTTATGTTTTTATCATTTTTCTGTCAACAGTCAAATTCCAAAGGGAAACACTATTTATGTTCATGTTTGCTTTTATTTAAAATTGTTTGATTTTAAAAGGTGTAGCATGAGCAGCGCAGTGTTTGCTCAACTCTGGCTGATATATGTTATTATGGGCTGACTTTGAGTAAATTGCCATCTTGTTTGCTTAGAAAAAGAAAGATAGAGCTAATTGAATGAAAACACCATACAAAGAATTACAACAGTCCATTTTCTTTATTTGAAATATGTCAACACTGAAATATGAATTTGAAAGTACTATATGTAAAATATAGCAAAGATTAAAATGGTTCTAGAAGATATCTTTTGTTTAAAATATAGTAATTTGCATGCAAGAAATCATATTAATTTTCTGTGCCAGGCACATTTTATATTTCAGAAGAAAGTTATTGACTTAATATTTACAGAGGCATTTTTTTTGTTGTTTTAAATCATGGCATTACAGCTGCTTTAGTCTGTTAATGTTTTCTTCATATTAATCAGAAGCCCAGATAGTACCTATATTTATTATTAAATGTTCTTATAGTTAAAAAATCATATTTCCCTACAGGTTTTTTGTTAAGAAAGATGCTTTAATGTTATTAACTTGTTTTTTTTTTAATATACAAAAGCATTTTGAATGTTGTCCATAGAAATTTAACAATAAGATATGCCATAAAGTTATCAAAAGGATGGGTAGAATTTTAAAAGATGTGCAATATTGGTAAAAATAAGTAATACATGTAATAATCCCCTTATTACATGTCCAATTTCAGTATCCTTGTAAAATTATTCAATTTAAATATTGTCCTGGGTTGTTTTAAATCACCTATGCTGCAATTTATTTTGTTTGTTTTACAAAATATTTTATATTGCTGCTACAACTATTTAAAAAACTGAAAATTTTGTAGATTCAGTTAGTAATTGGAACTTTAAAACATTCTAAACTTAAAACAGTCAATTTTTCCTCTAATTTGGTTTTCTAAATCAACCAAGCAGTACAACTAACCAGGTTACATCATAATTGACCAACATTGTGAACGCAGCAAGTATAACCTGAGTGTTGTCTATTCATTTTGTAAACACAAATTTTGAACAAGGTTTGTCCCACACAATACTTGTTTCCTGAATATCTGTTCCCCTCACCACCCTCTTCAGCTTCCACATGTTGAATTTCACCTTGGGGTTTCCTCCTAGCTAATATCTCATGTGTATGTGTGTGGGGGGGTGGGGGGATGTAAGGGGAATTGGAATACTGCTTTTTCTCTGATATTTCTTAACTTTGAATTGATGGAAAATTCTCTGAGAATTAATTCTATTTGGAATTTTTCTTTAATCTAGTAAACTTGCCCATGTTTTTCCAAAAGTTAACATTTGTAATGGATTACTACATCTTTCCAAATAGTAATGTATTTGCAGTTTAATCTACTCTTACTCCTTGCATAGAATCAAATTAAATTTTAAGATGTCTTTGGAAGCCAAAGCTTTAGTGCTCCCTTGTTCTCCCATCACATATCAGTTTCCTAGAAGTCTTGTTACTTCTGTGGATTGATTCTCTAGTTTACAGAGGGGAGTCTTAGAAGTCTCAATGAACTCTGGGACATCTTCAAGACAGAAGCCTCATGGTGATGAAGAATTTCCTACTGCATTTCTTATTAGTTGTTCTTCCTTTCTTGAATGTACTTCTACTTTAGACAACATGTTTTATACACAAAAAGATCCTATAGAGAGAATTTTAAAAGATTTCACTCTTCAGTGTTTATGTCAGTGAGTAGAAAATTCCAGTGTCTCTTCCAAAGATATCCTGTTAAATAGTGACCGATTCTTGGACACCCATTGTTAAAAATTAGATTAAGCAAAGTATACCATGTGAGGATTCCTGTACAGGGATAACCCAGGTGACAAATATTTGATACCGCAATAAATTATATATTTTTAAAAATTCCTGTTAAAATGTCTCTGTTCCCAAATTAGGCTTACTGATAAGGAAAGTGAGACCATTGCTCCTATAATATATAATGTTTTTCTGAGCAAAGACTGCCATGATCATTTCTGACCTGGATTACGCAGTTACATATCAACCCTGCCTTGGGAAGTACTGGCCTGTAGAGTAGGGTTAAAAAAAAATGAAATGGATGTTTAAAATTGTTGGGATTTTTGACCAAGAGAGGGTTGAAACTCTAGTGGTTAATATTCACTTAAATGTATTAATTTTACCTAGAGTATCAATAGAGGATCAATCACTCTATTGGGTAGATGCTATTTTATCAATTTTATACATGAGAAAACTGAGGTACCAAGACGTAATGGAACTTTTTCAAAATGAAACGGGTGGTAAGTGGCTCAGGTAGAATCTGAACCCAAGAAGTGAAGTCATCTGGTTCTAAAAATATATGCTCAGAAGCGTTACACTACATTGCCAAAGTAAGAATGTGGCTAATAAAATTCCATAATCATTACTGAGCACTTGTTAGCTATATCTTTGCTTTCCTTATATGCATTTTTTTATTTAATCCTAGCAATAGCCTATTGAAATAGAAATCATTTCCATTACTGAGGAGGAAACAAAGGGAACGAGAAGATTACTGACTTAGAGACATAAAGCTCATAAAGAATAGAAGCAGAATTTGGATTTAAATATATTTGATTAGTTTGTCATGGTGGCTCATGCTGGTAATCATAGTACTTGTGAGGCTGAGCTAGGAGGATCCCAGGTTGGAGGCCAGCCTTAGCATCTTAGAAAGAAGCTCAGTAACCTAGAGAGAACTTGTTTCAAAATAAAGAAATAAAAATTTGGCCGAGGGTTTAGCTCAGAGGTAGAATGCCTCTGGATTCTATCCTGAGTACCCAAACCAAAACCAAACAAACAAACAACATTCATTTGATTAATGTTTATAAGTATTAATTGTTATGATTAGATGGATGGAAAATAGATTGCTCTTTGTACAAGTATGTACACACATACACATACATAGAGAGAGAGGTGCACATTTCTTGAACATACAGATATATAAGTGTTATGTATATACATCATGTTTATTTATTGATATCTATATTTGAAATAACAAAAAATGTGAATAATGAAAACATTTGTGGGGTAATGAATCATTTTTTAGAAAATATTTTGACATGCTGTGGGGACTCACTCCTGTAATCTCAGTACTTGGGAGGTGGAGACTGAAGGATTTCAGGTTTGAGGCCAGCGTGCAGTAACTTGTTGAGAGCCTGTTTCAAAATAAGAAAAAAGATCTAGGCATATATAGCTGAGGTAGAATTCCCCTGGGTTCAATTACCAGTACCATGAAAAAAACATTTTAAAGGCTGATTTCCATTTTCAATTCAATTACCTAAGTATGTGACTTAGAGCATATGAGATGGTAGAGGGAATGAGAGTAACAATTGAAACATTAAAACCATTCTCTTAGTATGTGTTGATGACCTCTCTCAAGGTAGGATGAAGTATCCGTAATACTTATATTTCTTATGTTCAGCACAGCAACAGTACTATAAGAGAATTAGAGGATATTTGGTCTGGTATGGGATATTAATTATGTTATCTGTTGAAAACTTTGAAACAAATTCTATAGCTGGTTATTTGAATTTGCTCTGAATATCCCAAAGAGGGCATCAACATTTTTCTTTTATGTGAAAAGTGTGAACATAAAATATACTCATTGAAATCTACTATTTGTCCAGGATTTTGATGACTATAAAAGCAATTTTGCAAGAAAAGCCATAATTCTAACTCAGTATCAACTTAAAAAATTTTTTGATTCACATTTGTATTTATTATTTCTTGTATCTATTGGTATAGTTGAGAAAACTAAGTTTTAGGAGATGAAGGTACGTTTCAGTTCATACTATCTTAATGATCTTACATTATGTGAAGACAAAATGTTCCTCACTTCCAGGAATTATTATCAGATAATTTGATGTAATTACAATGATTTTAATAATTTCCTAATAGTTTATTAAGACTGTTTAACTGTAGGAGTGATTGATCATATGTGGTACCGTATGCCTGTGTCATCATTTGGCAATCACATATTAATGAATTTTATAATCACCAATTCCAAAGATTATTTCTGAATATTGAATTTCTTTTCAAGACAAGATTGCTATATATTTGTCTTGAGAATATACTCCAGTTACTGACAAAGGTTATGGTTCCATTAAAAAACTAAGTAAAGTAAGTAGTAGAATAAAGGAAATGAGAACAGCCTGCGATCATGCAGAAGACAGCCACATCAGGCTACCTTGCCATGTTCCAGGAATCATCATAATCATCTGACATGTTTATGTTAGAACAAATGTTTGAGCTTGACAATGACTAGGAATAAAAGCTAACTGATTGCATACAGGTAAAGTACATCTTTAATACCAGTTATTGTATAATATATTTGCACTTTCTTGATATTGTTAAAGAAGAAATTATTTCATCTTAACTTAGAATTTAAAGGTTCACTGTTGATGTTATTTGTTAATGTACTAAGATGGCTTAAATTGCTTACAGTAAGGCAGATTACTTGTTATAATTAATTTCACAGAATAAGCATATGTAGTTAAGCATGATTAACTCAATAAAAAAAAATAATAAGATATATTTTAGATTTGGATATTATATAAACAAAAACTTTTCTCCTTGAATATCACATGCCTGAACAAATGCAACAGATAGAAAGATTAGCGGTGTCAGTAAAATTCAGCACATTAAAAAATGCACTAGTAGGTAGCATCACAAACCTCTGTTTCTTTGAATATTGAACCCCTTTGAGAAAAACAGCAAAAACCTTTTGGTGTTTGTGGTGGGATTTGGATTCACTCTTAAAGATCTCTTTTAAAAAGAGTGAGAGATTGTTTAAGACTATAAATGTCTTTATTGGAATTATGCTTTTACCCTCATTTATTTTAACAAGATTTGTAATGCATTCTGGCCTTTGATCTCTTAGTTTGAAACACTGCCTGTTGTTCCATTATTCCGCCATCCATTTGTAGATAACAATACATCAGAACCTTTTTCTTGCTACAGAAACAATGCCCTTTATTTGAGAAAGGACATTGTTTTGACAGATAAAGTAGGCATTTGATAAATTGAAACAGGTTCTGAATTATTTTGTGGGGAATGTGTGCTACATCTGTCTGCTGATTTTCCACTGAAGTAGTGCTTAACTTTCTTGTCTGTTTGTGATTTATTGAGCTACAGAAAAGGTTAGGGAAATTTTATGGCTCTTCTCATATAATTTGTAAGTGAATCAAATAGCATTTGTTAATGTTTATGATCCTTAAAAAGCAAAATTACTACTAAACATTTACCCACAATGATATTGTAGTGACAACTAAAACAAAAAGAAATACCAAACAGAATTATTATCTCTTCCATTAGTAAATTCCATAATGGAAATAAAAAGCACTAATGTAAAACTATCATCCAAACTGGTAATTTTAGAAAGTATGGAATTTTAAATTAGGTCTTATGCTAATAATTTACTTTGGGAATAATGCAGATGTAGCAAACCATGAGGTGAACACAAACTGCCTTTAGGAGTGACTACCTGAATAAATTTTAAGAGTTTTGAGTAAAAATGATTTTAACACCCTGTATTTCTTTTTTGCTAAATGAGTTTCCAACTAATGGAATTCTTCCTTTAATAATATTAAAGGCTCTCCTTGAAGGAGCAATTATAGGCAAAGACAAAAAGCCTACCAATTAAGAAATCATTTAAATTGCTCAGTGTTCCACAAACACAAGATTTTATAGAGCATTTTAAAATTAATAAACTACCTTTTTCTTAAAAATTGTAAGGACACACTAAACCTCAATATGATGCATGGCAACAATGAACCAATAAAAATATATTAAAAAAACACGACTGTAAGGATGAGTTTATCATAGAAAGCTGGTTTATGTTGATATATAGTATAAAAATGTTCTCTCAGCTTTTTTTTCTTTTTTTTTTGTGGTACTGGGGATTGAGCTCAGTGGCATTATATATCTCAGTTACACATCAGATTTTTTATTTTTTGTTTTGAAACAGGATTTCGCTAGGATGCTGAGAGTCTGGCTACTTGTTGTAGCTATCCTTGAACCTGTGGTCCTCCTGTCTCAGCCTCCCAAGAACTGGGACTACAGGCATAGGCATATACTACTATGCCTGGCTCTCTTATCATTTAAAACACTCAAATTTTTTTAAAAAAAATCTCTTTTTAAAATTATCTTGGATTTATTTTTCCATGCAGTCTTAAGTTAGAGGGGAAATGATTATCCTATTCAATAAACGAGGACATTGAGAAAGAAAGGGACAAATGTCACAAAGTCCTAGATAGGGTGCTGTATTGAAAGATGATTTACCTTCTAGCTAGTGACCTCTCAGTGGATCATACTGCTAAGAGGAACACAAAGCTTAAGAGATAGATGCTCTACAGAGACACTCTACAAGTGTTAAATATCTGATGTGTAAAAACATTGTTCTTCATATTTTTATACAGAAAACCAACAAATAATGATATCTAAATATTTTTGTTCATTGAACAATATTATTGCTTTCAGGTCTCCTCTCTAAATAGCTTCTTTTGTTAACATGCTTACAATTAATATACAAAAATACAACATAGTTAACTTATTTAAACTCTTAAAATTCATCCAATGAGAAAAGTAGGATAAGCTTATATCTTTGCATTGTGATATAAAAACAAAAATTTCCTAGAACCTTCTATTTTAGGGCAAGGCTTAGGAATGGAAACAAGTAGGAATGAGATCAAGTAAGAGTGCCAAAGTTTTACTGTGATAAAATATGTTTCAGCCAGGCATAGTGGTGCATGCCTAACACCAGTACTTAGGAGGCTGAGGCAGGAGAATTGCTAGTTTGACATCAGTCTCAGCAAATTAGTGAGACCCTGTTTCAAAATAAAATAAAAAATGAGTGGGAGTGTAAATTGGAGGTAAAATTTCCCTGGGTTCATTCCTCAGTATAAAAAAAACAACAACAAGCAAACAAAAACAGTTTCTCATATTCTCACATACATGTGCGCACACACACACACACACACACACACATGCACACACATAAAATGATGTATAACAAAGTTCTCACAGTATCAGAAAAAAAGTCAATATTACCGATTGCTTCTTAAATCTTGTCTTCTTTTCTGTCTCTCTGATATCAGAGCATGTTCTCTCTCTCTCTCTCTCTCTCTCTCTCTCTCTCTCTCTCTGAAACACACATGCATGCATAATTCCTGATTCTGCAAAAACAAAACATCCATAGATCCATAGTTTAAGTAAAACAATCTATTCCTAAAGATCTAAGCTATATCATATTGTTTATTTTCACATTTTTGAGACACTTGTAAATTTTGAATGTAATTAATTTGTTACCCAAATAGGCAGTCATCAGTGATATAAGACTGTTCATTATGTTGCACCTTCCTACTTCCAACAGAATTTTTGCATGCATTCTGATGAGTAGAAAGTAGCACTGTATTTATTCAGTTAACAAATATTTATTGAGAAAATATATTGCAAACATACTTCTAGTTACTGAGAAGATAGCAATAGTTAAGACACGAAAAAAATTCCTTGTACTGATAAAACTTAATTCTGAGTGTATAACAATTGTCACCCTTCAATTTTTTCTTCCCTCCTTCCCTTCCATCCCCATTCCTTCCTTTTTCTTTCCTTTCCTTCCTTTCATTTATTCATTTATTTATTCATACTAATAGCCATACAATCAGTAGCAATCAGATACTTTGCAAGGATGTAGCAGAAGAGATATCAACATCACAAATAATAATCTTTTAAATATATCTGTTGTTTAATAGAACTTACTTTGATTTTCTTTAGTAAGCTAAAAATACTATTTCCAACAATTGCCACTTTATTTCTGGGGCCTGCTATCCATTCATCTTATCAGCCTCCTCTAAGTTTGCATATTGTGAATTGGGCAAAGGGGTTATCATGTTATATGAGAAACAATATTTTTCATAAAATTTCTTTAAGTGTGCATACACACATATACACACAAACCTCTATTAATGTTTTATCACTTCTCACTTAGTTTCTTTACATTTTAATATAAGACCACTTCACTGAACTACTTATGTGTCTGTTCATATTTTTTTTTAACTTTAGAAGGATTTAGAATACACTCTCATTTTATTTCTGCTATTGTATAGAAACTGCTGTACTTTACAGAAAAGTAAATGTGTTTTTATCCATATCTATGCTGTCAAAAACTAAAAGCTCTTTCTTCTTTTTCCTGTCCAGTGGGCGCTCATTCTCCTCCTGACTCCAGTCCCTTGAGATACTTCAAGCAAGTTACACACATTTATATGTAAGTTTATAGATTGCTTTACTCCTAGTACCACTTTTCCTATAATTATTATATCTCAAGTTTATTCAACCATGGCACTATTGAAAATTTGGACCAGATAATAATTATTTGGGGTAAAGGGACATTTCTAAGCATTATATGATATTCGAAAAAAAAAAAAATGTTCCCAGACAGTGGCAGTATCTTCTGAAGTTTGAAACTGAGACTGGTTGAGAATCACTGCTCCAATGCAACTCCTGCTTTTCACTTGGCAACACGTATTCATTATTAAAGATTCACTTCATGCTGAAGTCCATAGAAGTCTATCTTTGCTTTTGAATTACAAATGAAGATCCTAACCTCTCTTTTTTCAATGTAAAGTTTTCTGCTTTCTCTCATTTCTCTAATTTTATGTATTTATATACATGTATTCAGTGCTATATTACAAGAGAAAAAATAATATTCTTATTTAGTTTTGCATCCCTAGAATTTTTCACAGAAGTCCATAAATATCTGTTGCCCAAATGCATAAACAAAAAAATGAATGGGATCTAAAGATGCAGATTGTTTAGGTATAAGTGAAATTGTGAACAAATGTTATCCAAGTCCATGGCTATACATTTTTAGAAATCAAATCACTTAGTAATGACATTTTCTACATATGAAAGAATTATAATACACCTACTAATAACCATTCATGGACTATTTGTTATCAGTATGCAGGATCCTCAGATGAATGGAAATGAACCTACCATATAATCCACCAATACTACTTCTGGGTATCTACCCAAAAGGTTGGAAACCAAACTATCAGACTGATGCATGTGTATCTATGCTTATAGCTGCACAATTCACAATTGCCAAATTATGGAAGCAGCCAAGATGTCCATCAATAGATGAATGGATTACAAAACTATGGGATATGTACACAGTGGAAATTTACTCAGTCATAAAGAAGAACAAGATCATGTTATTTGCAGGGAAATATATGGAACTGGAAAGCATTATGTTAAACAAGTTTAGTCAGTCACAAAAAGTAAAAAATCATATGTTTTCCCTAATATGCGGAAGCTAGGGAGAAAATGGGGCATAAGAGGGAGGACTCCCAATGAAAAGGAGAAAGCTTAGATTAGCAAAAAGGTGATTTAACTGAAGGTGATGGGGCGGAGGGAAAAACACCCTAATTCACATGATATATTTTCACAAATATATCAAAGTCAATCACTAAACTGAATCTGAGAAGGAGGGAGGGCTAGGGAGTGGGGCGTGGTGGCGCATGCTTGTAATCCCAGCATTTGGGAGGCTGAGACCAGAGGATCCAGGTTCGCGGCCAGC